>JAYXIM010055317.1:0-17298 GCA_037575425.1 Anastrepha fraterculus | reverse complement strand
ACACATACACACACACGCATACATATTAATACATCTGTATATATCCAGCTATTAATAAACATTTATTTCCATCCTCAAATATGTACATATTTTTACACATTCTGGAATACTTGAACTTTAAGTCACATAAATAAAATTGTAGTTTTGTTAGCAGCAGGCGCAGAGATCAACAAAAACACTTTTCCAACACATTGTTGCACTCTCCGGTAGAACTGATTTTTTGAAGGCTCTGACATTTTGAAGTTATTTGACACAATTTGACTAGACGAAGAAAGTATCTGAAAGTGTACGAGACCATTACGAGGTAGTATCTCCTGTCAGCACACTTGCCATCAAAAGTCTCCGTTGTTAATTATAGTTTTATATGTAGTGGAGGACTTCGCTTACTTGGGAATAAGCAACAACACCGTTAATAATATCAGCCTTCAAATTCAACCGAGAAACCTTCTCACCTCGAAGTGCTACTCTGAACTGTGTAGGCTATTGATAAGTTCTGAATCTGCAAATAAAGCTACACCTTGTAAGACTTCCAGAGGGTTCCTGACCGCTATTGTAGAACGCTCCATGATCACATTGTCCGGTAAAATTGGTCTTGGAACATTCGACAGAGAGATTTTGGCGGGAGATTTATGAATCCTTAAGACGATTGAGCGATGGGCTGTGTAGGCTTTACAGAGACTCAGTCCCGATTTACACAGGGGTTTTGTTTTCGAGAAAGAAAAAACCAGGAATAGTTAGTAAAAAATAGAAAGAGAGAAAAAGCAAAGAAAGAAAAGAAAATAAAGGAGAGGAAACGCAATAAAACTAAAGGAGAGGGCAGGAAAGGAAGGGGAATGACAGAAAAAGAAAGGTAAAGGAAAGGAAAGGAAAGGAAAGGAAAGGAAAGGAAAGGAAAGGAAAGGAAAGGAAAGGAAAGGAAAGGAAAGGAAAGGAAAGGAAAGGAAAGGAAAGGAAAGGAAAGGAAAGGAAAGGAAAGGAAAGGAAAGGAAAGGAAACCAAACGAAAGGAAAGGAATGTGTATGACAGAAAAGGACAGAAAAAGAAAAATAAAGGAAAGGGAAGGAAAGGAGAGGAAAGGAAAGGAAAGGAAAGGAAAGGAAAGGAAAGGAAAGGAAAGGAAAGGAAAGGAAAGGAAAGGAAAGGAAAGGAAACGAAACGAAACGAAACGAAACGAAAGGAAAGGAATGTGTATGACAGAAAAGGACAGAAAAAGAAAAATAAAGGAAAGGGAAGGAAAGGAAAGGAAAGGAAAGGAAAGGAAAGGAAAGGAAAGGAAAGGAAAGGAAAGGAAAGGAAAGGAAAGGAAAGGAAAGGAAAGGAAAGGAAAGGAAAGGAAAGGAAGGGATAGAAACTGAAAAGTAAGTGAAGAAAGGAAAATGAAATGAGAAGAAAGAAAAGGACAGAAAGGCACAAGAAATAGAAACAAGGAAATGAAGAAAAAGGGAAAGTAAGGAAAATACAGAAAAAAATAGAAAGGGAGGAAAAGCGAAGGAAGCAATGAAAACAAAAAGGAAAGGCATAGAAAAACGAAGTAAATGAAAAAAAGAAAACCAAAATGAACAAAGAACGAAGGTAAAAACGAAAAAGAAAAAGGAAAAGAAACAGAAGGGAAAAAGGATTAAAAAAGAAATTAAATTAAAAAAATATCAAAAATATAAAGTAATTAGCTTTGATTTATTTGTTTAACCAACAAAAGAAGTATTAAAGTGCCAAGTCTCATACCAAGCACCTATCACACAATTTCAAGCACCTGCAAAGTAAACACCGAAAGTAATTTCTCCCATTAAAACCCACATAATAAGAAGCATATCCCATAACTATGCTAACATACGAATTGGAAGGCCGCCTTAAGTAAGCAAACAGAAAAAGTTGTTAACCAAAAACAAAAACTGTGACCTCCTCACAATCGAAAATATGTACATATTTACATACACAGATTCATGTATACGTATGTATGTATGTATCCCAAATTAAAGTAAACATTCAAATAAACAAACAAATCCAACGAAAGCGCCGCGTTAATTTGTCATTCAAGCTCAATATTTCCCAGCGTAGGTAAGGTGTTTAAAAAAGTAATTGGAATATCAAAGCTCATTTGTGTGAGTGTGCGTGCATATGTATGAGTGCTTGTATGCATATGTTTAAGGGTATGCCGCGCTGAATTGTGTGCATTGTCAGCCTAAATGACAGCTGTCATAAAATTCATTAACATTATTGACAATTACAAGCAACAAGCAAACAAACATATTTACATACGAGCATAACAAGAGCACAAAAAGAGTAAAAAAATGAGTAAATAAAAAGGAATACAATAAACGCGAGCAAATAAGCATTTAAAGCAAGTGCATGTGCGCTTATCAGAGCTTTGCAATGGGAATATGCCACAAAGCAAAGGCTGCTAAGTAAATATTTACATCGAATGAAGAAAAGTGATAATGCGGGTGTTTGTGGTAAGAGAATTAATTTATTTTTGGAACAAAATTTTTTTCTTTTCAATATATAAGTACACTCTTGGGCAATAAAAGAGGTGAGCGACATTTGCGAATCGTTTTTCAAATTCCCTGAAAAAAGGAAAATTAGTAAAATTTCTAAAAATTTTCAATAAAATTTGAAACTTTTTAATAATAATTTTTTTATAATTTGTGTATGTGCAATAAAGTGACAATTTTTTCGCTGACACTGTCACGCATTTTCTTCCATGCAAAAAGCATCCGACAATATTTTTTGTATGGTAGAAAGGTGACAAGCATTGATATTTCCCACAAAAATTTTTTTAGCGTCTAATTTAATTACAGCTTGACTTTGTTTCTTTCAATTAGCGTCTGTTGCAACACTTTAACATCCTATGAAAGCGCTTTGTAGCGTGACCGCAAAGATAATATCAAAGCAAAAACAACAACAACAACAAAATGCATGCATGGGCACAATGTTGTCTATGTAAAGTATTTAACCAACTCCTTTGTGAATATTTGCCTTTTGATATATCAAAAACCAACAACTAGTAATTAAATGTCACATTCGTATAACAACCGCAACAGTGTCAACTATAAAAAATCACACTTGATTTGAAACGTACAAAAATACGAATTAGGAAATGGGTTACAGCATTTAAACAAGAAGCCAGTACTTATTGTACATAGTACTTATGCATAAAAACAAAGGCTGGGCCACTAAAAAGCTTATCCTACAAACTCCCCAAAACTGTGGGCTCCTCCATTCGAATCGAGTTCGAATTGTAAAGAGTACTCGCCCAAGTGCTTGTGAACAATGAACCTCCTAACATAACCTTCTATGCAGAAGTCTTAACACTCTTTGTTGCAGACCTAAAGGCTCAGTCCGCTTAGCTTTAGAAATTGTTCCTTTTACTTTAATCCAATTTACTTTAGTCGATTCAAAAAGAGATCTTTGTACTAATCATCCAAATACCCTCCTGACCATAGTTGAGTAATTGGCCTTTGTTCAATCGATTATTTCACCTCCGTCTTTGACCGCAATACTAACCACGAAACTGCCATCCTGCTTGCCCTGACCTTAAAATCATAAGAGCTTATTGATCATCATCACGTCCCTAATCTTTCTAGAATCGGTTAGTAGACCCTTATGAACCAATTAGAAAAGACTCTTCAATAAACCGAAATTTCAGTTTACGCAGCGAAATTAGGCAACATCGACTTTGAGTATGAATCAGATTAATTTTTTTTTTTTGTGGCGGAAAATTTAAAATTCCTTTACAACATATAAAGACCAAACAATCCAAACAATCGTTCTGATAAAGACTGCCTCTTCAACTCTGCCTGCGTCCAGGGTCACTAGCTTTGGAGCCAGCAACATACTATCGGCTCGTCTTCTAATTTGATGGGTAGGTTAGTACGTCGGTTAAACATCTCTGTCCATGTCAGGTGTATTGGCGCGCAGGACTCGCGCGGAGACATTTAGTCATGAAGTTTTGAGAATTAACACTTAGTGTAATCCACCTCTGATGGAAATGTAATATACACAAGGCAGTCCTCACTTTGTTAAATCTTAAGATATCCTTAGAGGCGATATCCCTATACTACTATTAAGTCTTTTGGAGGAGAGGGATGCCCATTTATGCATTTTCTCTTTCCTCCTCAACGCAATATCCTACTATGACTTCGAAAATCTGGTCGACATCAACCGCCGTAGTCAGAGCCCACCATATACTACATCAATTGATGCCATCTTTACCTGATCCATACCCTCTTCTTCTTCCTGATTGGCGCGATAACCGCTTACTCGATTTTAGCCGAGTTTAACAAAGCCCACCAGCCGTTTCTTTCTTGTGTTAACCAGCGCCAGCTAAAGACGCCAAGTGGAGCCAAGCCCTTCTCCATCTGATCTATCCAACGCAGAGGAGGCCTTCCCCTTCCTCTGCTACCACAAACTGGTACCGCAACATTCGGACGACATGACTCAGCCAACGAAGCCGAGGTCATACCTCCTGTACCCTATTTTCGTTGAGTTTAAAGGAATTTTTAGGTAAAAATTCACCCTTTGTGATCCCATATGTATATCTCACAACCATTCAACATGGCTCGACTTCGAAAAGCTATCCAAAGAAGTTACACTAATACATGTTTCCTGTGAGATTGAGATAGAGAACGCGCTCCAGTTTCAGACTCTGTTATTTACAAGACTTTCTGTGACCTTTTACTACTTTCTGCCATTTCTTGAACAGCTTGAAGAAATGTGACTCCTGACATTAAATAGTTAATTGATGAGAGACTGCAATGAGAGTTCCTGCTTTAATTGTACTCCTTAAACTTTGTGCAAAAATGGCCGTCAGAGTGAAAGTACTATTCTAGATGCCTTAGCATTAGCATGACACACTTTTTCGCAACAACAGCATATATTTTAGCAAATGGTGCGCATTTGAGCTGGGATTACACCTACATATGTAGATATACACTCACACATATGTAAATACGTGCTTATGTGCTTCTTATGTCCTACACTCTTTTTCGGTTCGTTCCCCACTTCCCATTGAGCACAGCGATACTTCGGTTAGTGCCATTTCATGGCTACCTATTCTGCGTTTTTTCCATCACCACTAATACATGCCACTACTACCACCACAACTACTACTTACCATTAGCCAAACACACTGTCATTGCGATAATTTGCAACTCGTGGCAGTGAAGAAGAAAATTTTACTTTGTCACGAAACCGAACTAAAGGCAATGCGCAGAAGGCATGCAGAGCAGCTCGAGCACAACGACATCATTATTACTAAGAAAGTACTGTAGGGGCCAAGAAAGTGGCTCCGTGCTGACTCTGTAGTTGTTAGCCAACATTCCTTGGTCGGTGGTGGCGCATTAAATGCCCACTATATGCCGCCCATTTTGGCAGCAAACTGTTGCTATTTCCTTAGATGGCGCATTTTAGTTGAGTAATTTTTTTTATTACTCTTTTTTTTCTTTTCTTTTCGTGGGCGGGCGGGTGCAACATGCATTCATGGTATGCCCGTCAAGTGTTGCATGTTGCAGTGTAAGTCGGCAGTCGGTAGTCCGTCAGCAAGTTTGCTAGTCGTGCCTCATGTGTGTTGAATGAGTGGCAAGCAAACAGCGCCTATTAATGGTTCCTTAGCAGAATAGCAACTCGGTTGCGGCTGTAAGTGTTGCACAAGTGCTGGCAATTTCGGTAGCGCAAACAACATTGTCAGTCATTTCTGCTACTCATGCACACTTCACTGATGTTGACCACACACACACACACGGTCGACATCGTATTACACGGCTATATGTAAGTACGTGTGTATGAAGCGCATACATACAACTCTCATCTTCACCCAGATTTCATTTCGTTTACGGTATTTGCCAACTTCTTGACTTCCACAAGTCTATTACAATTTTGATTTCTGTTCTGTAAATAGCAACAACAGCTATGCAGCGCTTAAGTTTTCGGCATATACATTTGTAGGTGTGGTCAGGGTAGTTGCAAGTAAACTGCCGTGGTAACTGCCTTGGAAAGCATGACTGCACAGCGCTTCACAGCTACTTTCTAACTTACGTAGCTTGCATAGCATCGCATAATATACACAGCAGACATAGCATGCACACCATACATAACATGCATAGCATACATAACATGCATAGCATACATAGCAGTACATAGCCTACATATCATAACATACATAGCAGTGCATGACATACATAGCAGTGCATAGCATGTCAATCAGCCTGTTGAAAAGTGTCTGTTAGTAAGGTTTTTGATTTTTATGCCGTCAACAATTTGCAGGCAATTTTCACAACATGCCGCAACAGCATAAAGGTAAGCGGTGGCAGGCATTGGCTTCTGATTGCTATGTTTCTGATGTAAGTGTATTCATCAAGCAAACGTCGTTTTTCGTGTATTTTTTTTACTTTTTGCTGTGTTATCTAGTTGTGGCAAATTATGTTTTGGGCACAAGGCTACTCTGTAGTGTTACATGCAACACATTTTTGCTTGCAAAGTATTCAGAGCAGGTCTAGGATTGACGCTTTCCTGTCGATGTACCTGCTTTTACACTTCTCCTTGAAACTAGAAATTTGCCACCCATCCTATTTGTAGTTGGAAGTATTTTAGTTTTTTTTTTTATTGGTTACTTTTTTCACTTTCCGCCCATTTTCTGCTTGCTACTTGATTGATGGATTTGATTTAAATGAATTTCTGCTCAAGTGAATCTTCCTCTACCCTTTCCATTACTTACTTTTCGTGCGCTGTAATATGTTTTCCGCACATACATTTTTTATATAAAGGGTGTTTCTGAGTATTGTAGGCTTATAAATTGAAATGCAGTAGAAGGCATAAAGTTTACTTTGAGGAAAATAAAACTTTTTTGATTGGTAGTAAATTTATTGGCTTTATCGATGGAAGTTTATCTCAGGTCTAAGAAGAGCGCAAAGACGTCTGGGTTGCGTCACCCATGGGCAACACTTTTTATTTTTTAGAATATTTGAGTTCAAATGTCACTATTCGTGCCTGATTGTTGTCTCTACGGCTGTAATCGTCGTAGGATTTTTTGCGTGGATCGACTACCTAAAATAGCTCCAAAAAAAAAGGTCTGAGGTATACAATTTTACGGTAGTTCTTTGGCAATTTTTGCATTTTTTTACTTATCTCTTCATTTTTTCTTGTCATTTATTTATATCTCCATTTATTTTTTTACTCATTTACTTATTTATCTATTTCTTCATTTCATTATTTTTTCTCGTCATACTTCTGTCCGTCACGCATTCTACAGACTCTTGTTAAAAGGGAATCGCACAACATATTTCTTAAGAAAGCGCAGAAATGATGGAGCTTTATTTCTTTATGTGCTATTTCAGAAACCCTGTGGCCCCAGTACAATATACGGAGAATTCAGAAAGTCCTGGGAACTCCACGCCATGCAATTTCCAAAATCGAGCCTGTGTACCTAGGTTGACCATTTAACCCCCATTGCAGAAGTTGTGGAGACCTTTCAGAGAAAGAGATTGTTGGATACTTTTTCCTGTAAAGGTCCAGGCTTGGCTGCTAGACAATTAAGGTCTTCGACAGCCTGGACCAGTGCCCCGACATAAATCCCATCAACCTTCTCCATTACATCAATAGTTTTGGCTAGATGTAGATATCTGCCTTTTGGAGGTCTCATAATGGTATCAAAACGGCGCTTTAGTGCTACTTGGGGAGTGTCAGACTGGTACTTCAACCATTTCACCTACCTACCTCTATCAGTCATATATACATACATAATTCTAGATAGCGCGTTCTTTGTTCTCTTCCGCTTTTAACACTTTTCTGCCTCAGTTGCACTATATACCAAAACAAATAATATTCATTTATATATATTCTAAGTATAAATAATCCATTTACTTACCTGTTACTGCTCGAATACTTACTTTTTGGTTTACCTTGATTTCTTTGTTGTCACTTCGTCAGTACTTACCCTGCTGCTGCTTCTTAAAAAACTTTACACTTAACTCACCATTACTCTATACGTGACAAATGTTCCTTTTCTTTTCAAATTTCTGCAGTTGCCTCGCTCTCTTGTGTTATGCTTCCTGGCACTACTCTGATTTCTCACTACTCTCTTGCTTTTTTAATAAGCAGCCCTCCTGTATTGGCTCATTTCAATACTTTTACATTAAATCTTACTCACCTGTTTTTATTTCCATCTTCACCCCAGTGCTTCACAGATTTTTTTCTGGCAATACCACTTTCAATAACTTTCTGCCGTTTCTTTTGAAACTTTAAGTATTTCTAACGATTGTCTGCTTACCTTGTACTTTTCCACTCTCCCCACTCTTTACTGCTGCAATTTAACTTCTCTCCACATTTGCATGTAAAAGTTTATTTAGTAAATACCTTTGCCTAGCTTTACTTCGTTCTTGACCGGTTCGCTTTTTAAATACTGGTATCCTGTAAAGACTTCGCCTCCTATTCCCGTGCATGTGTGCAATGCACTTACCTGCACTTCGCCTGTCTCAACTTATTTATGCTTTTGCAATTTCCAGTATTTTTTACAATATTTTCTACTCCATTCATTACTCGTATTTTCCTAATGCATCTACCCTTGGCTATTTTTTCTTTCTATTTCTCATTATTTTTATTACTGTTGTTGCTATTATTGCGTTCTTGCATGCATTCTTGCAAAGCGTTGTATTTTTTCCTACTTAACTGCACAACTTTTTCAGTCTATTTCGCCTTGAGGTGACATTGAAAGCGAAATTTGCTTAGCGTGACAAATGTTGACAGTTCTTATTCACCTTTTTCTTTGTTTATACACTCACCACACTTGCAACCTTTCACCTTTCGTAGTATATTTGCCATATTTTACTTAACTTTAAGGTCGCTGACAGCCTGCTTGTTGTTTTTATTGCACTTGTGTCTCTGACAGCGGCGTTGAGTAATGCAAAAATATTGTTTACTCATTTCAAGCACTCTCCTTTGCCCCAACTTGTGACTACTGAGAGGGTGGGGAAATCAAAGCGTATCTGAAATCCAAGAAGGTAAATGCATATGAACTCGTATGTGTGTGAGTGCGATTCCGATTTATGTATGCCAATTGCGCGCCCTAATTTATAACTGTCAAAGCGCTGATATGCATGCCAACGCGGCACAAAACGAGGGCAGAGCTCCATGTATACTCGTAATTCTAGGAAATTTTAGAATTTCGTAGTATTTGAGAGTTTGAATTCAAGGAAATATTGCCTATAATAGCAAGTATTAACATTTTGAGCCATAAAAGGTAGTAATCAGCGAGCATTTAAAGTTAAGTTCTGAAAACTTTGTCGACAGCGAAGTGTTCTATTTTTAAGAAGTGTTTATAAGTTAAGCGAGGGGGTTGAGTTTGTAAAGTTTTCTCTGAGAAATTCTCTAATATTAACACTGCTGTCAAATACTATCAACAATTTCTTGCTGTTATTTGCGGCATTTTGCATATTAAATATTTAGTTTCATAGAAGAGAATATTTCCAAAACAGCTTCTACTTCTTTAGCAATAAATTATATGCAAATAATAACTAATAAATAATGAACGCTTCTTGACAAGGCGTCACATTAATCGAAATTATTTAAAACAATTCTGGGTATTTATTTGTATCCATCTAAGGCCGTATTAGTGACACTTTGCAGTCACTTTGTCTCTGACAGCCAAATATTGCCACTTGAGTGGATCCAAATGGTCGGGGGCCATTAGTAAACCAGCAAGCGGCTTCACTACTACACTACCTAAGCTTAAAAAGTAATTTTCTTGGAAGAGTTGCCCGAATAGTTTATCTCTGTGTTCAGCCATTTGTTCTACCCTCAATTGCTGATTAACAAAGGCCAATTGCTTTAAGTTCTATTTTAAAATAATTTATTTATTTATTTTCCCTTCCTAAACAGCTCACTTAGGACCTCATTTTGCAACGGGTACCCAGCAGGGTAACAACTTTGGTTAATACTTATAACTGGGTATCGAATTATTTAACTAAAAACTCCCTCCCAAGATTGAAATCAGGCCACATCTTTCTACGGCGTTGAGAGTTCAGAATGTATGGCCAACATCAAACTATTAATTGGCTCTAGTAACCAAACCTTGTAATCGATCATTATTGCCATGTCGCCATGGGATTTACGAGAAAGGCAGCAATTTACTCGTTGGCTCACCACCTGTCAAGCTAGCAGTGGAGTAAGGAGCTGGGAACATTGGATCATTATGATTTGTTTTGGGCTGCGGATTCTCCCGCGCAGGGAACTTGCAATGGGAGATTAAGTCACCTTAGATGTGTCCACAAATGAAGGGACCTACAGTTATAAGCTGACAGCAGATATTTCTTATGAGAAGCATTCTCATAGGAAAAATTCCGCGCGGAAGTTTGTCATTGCCTGCCGAGGGGCGGCAGCTATTAGAAAAAACTTTTTCTATCAGTTTGGTGTTTCTTGCACGGAGAATCGAACCTACGTACTTCTGAATGGTAGCTACGCTGTATATATCAACTGCTCGTTACTCAGCTCTGCAGCCAGCCTGCTCTCTACCTAAACCTAACACCTATCATTGGAGTATTTTCTCATGTTAGTAATAGCTTTCGACAGTACGGGGAGATTTAAATTCGGCGAATTCTCTGTGCAGTTTTTAATGAGCTGAAAATGGGCAAAGAAGGTGCACCCGATTGGCAAGGTACATTTGTAAGGCTTTGGGTTCGCCTAAAATTCGCAGTTATTTTGAATTTAAATAACTAATGTATAGCTTATATTTCCAAAATTGAGAAAAAGACCTTTTCAACTCCCACTCACTATCTTAATTATCTTATCTCACACGAGGGTTCGTCCACGAAGGCAACAGAATCTCGGTCATTCTGGCTTTCAGTACGGCCTCATTGTCAGGAGAGATAAAGGAAGTTTCAAGAGAGACTGGAAACTAGGTCTTTCCGGCTCCTAGTTACGAAAAATCGGAGACTGGAAACTCGTCCTTTTCAGCTCTTTTCATCCACATCCCAAAAAAATCTTGCACAATCGGCATGACGGATAATGGGAGCTTTAAGGAGGACTGGAAACTAGACCTTTCCGGCTCCCAGCTACGAAGAATCGGAGACTGGAAACCCGTCCTTTCTGGCTGCCACCATTCATTCACTTCCAGCACATTCACGTCCGGTTTAGAAAATAAAAAATATTTCTATAAAGCTAACTTGAAATCAATTTAACTTTCTTCTGCAATTTCGACTTTTCCCAATTTTAAATTTATTGACACTGCTCAAAAACAACCCTGTCAGGGGATAAAACTACATAAGTCAAACACAAATTACACATCTAATTATGGTCGCTTAAGTGCTAAGCTTCTACAAACATACTTTTTGATTACTCATAAGCGGCGCCACACCAAGCACGACACGGCGCAGCCTGCAAAGGCCCGCAGGTGAAGGTGCCAAGCAAGTAAAAGGTAAAGAAAGAATCGGCGCTGGTACAAAATGAAAATCATTAAATTGTCAAAATATTTACATTTCGCCAAAAAAAAAAAAAAATTGGTGCTGTGAGATGAGAAAACTTGGACAAATTCATTAAAGCAAACTTTCGCTGACTTATGCTTTTAAGACGTTAAGTACACTTGAACAGCAGTAGCGCTCCCACGCCCACTTCCAATTGCGAGAAAAGTTAAATATTTAAGATGCTTCGATTTTGAAAGCCATTGCTGCTGACTTAACATTTGTAAAGCAGCGATTTACGGATTCATCTCGCTTGCACTCACCTGGCAAGCAATTCGTTTTCCCTACTGCGTTTTTTTCTTTCGTGCTGAGCATTTCAAAATTCTTGAAAGGCAATGTTTACATTAGGCGATATTGGTAAAGCACAGCCACGCATTGCCAAGCCGTTTTATTTGGTTTAAGTGTTGACTGGCAGTCAGACAGTGCAATGAGCGCGGGTGGAGAGGGTGTAGAGAAAGAGAGCGCGCAGCTCGGCCTCGGTAAGGGAAAGAAAAACAAACGCAAAGCAAAGTAAAGCTTAATAATGTAAATTTTGCTCTAAGCCATTTTCGAAGACTAATGGTGCGTCTCGGCAAGCGATCTGAGTGCGGCAAGCGGCACGCGGTGAAGGTAGTGGAAGTGGGTGTGGCGCACAGCAACAATGACAGAGAAAAATGTAAACAATGGCAGCAGAGCATGCAATAAAAACAATCGAAACAAACAACTTTGTGTACAATGAGTGGCCTGCCTGCTGCTGACTGGCAACTCTGCGGCAGTACCAAAATCTTTGCAAACTCGTATGCGGTAATAAGTAGCGACGTGTGCGGCAGGCCTACATTGCGGCCTTATGAGACGGCAGAGATTACGCAAAAAGCGAAGCTTCAGTGCAAGTTGAATTCGAAGGCAAGATACAGCGGATGCTGCTGTAATGGACGACCGGTGAAAAGTGGGTGGCATGCTACATTTCGAAAAAGCCTGACGAAAAGTGTGTTGAAAAGAAAAGAAAAACAAATAATAGCCAATATGGCGGCATCCGTTTTACTTTTGCAATATTTGCTTGCCGGCAGAACAATCACAGGCACTTCACTGGCAAACGAAAGCAAAAAAATTGGAAACGAGCATGAGAATTAGCAAAGGAAGAGCAGGTAAAAGGAAAAGCAGGTGAATATTTATGGTGCACAAGTGGATAAGGAAAGGAGAAGCATGCAGAGTAAAGCGATGATGAAATAAAATGAAATAAAAAGAAAAAAAATCGTAAATTGTTTTTGGGTAAACAGCACTTGTGGCAAGTAGTGACGCAGTCAGTCGGCGAGTCAGCACAGCCGTATTGTGGGCGTTCATTATGCGCCTGTGTAAACAACTTGAAGCTCATCGAGCCAATAGCAAATATGTGTTTTAAGTTATACTGGCGTAAGGATTTTCGTTTGATTTGCAATGTGCGGCATTTCCTTTTTGGCTGCTGGCAGACATACACTCTGTTTTTTTGTTTTTTGGAATATCTCACCACACACAATTTCGCTGTTTTCAAAACTTAAGCCCCCTTCGGGAGTGCTAACGCCGCTGCCGTTGCCCCTGTTGTCTGGCAACAACAAATGTGTAGTCTGGCAGCTTTCTTTCGTTTGTTTTTTTTCACGCCGCTCATTCGCTTTTAACACATTGTTATTATTGCCGCCGTCACCTTATTTCCCTGCTGAGCAATTTTTACTTTGTGCAATTTATTTTAGAAAAAATAAATAAAATAAAATATATGGCTGCACAATTTCAGGCGCGCACGCATGTGGCGCGACGTCGCCAGCCGTTGACAATCGCTGCACGTCTGCACAAACATAAATATGCAGATAAAGTGCTCCAGTGGGGCAGACAGATGGACGAGAGGGAAAGTGGTTGTGGTAGAATGGGGTACAAAACCTTGTAAGGGAGGTTTCGAAACGGCAAGATTCGGCGAGGCAATCGGATGGCAGCAGAAGCGTAAAAAATACTAATTTTTTTTAATTTTTATTATAATTTAAATTACTATTTTTGTTTTTTGCACATTTCTATAGGTCTCTCTCTCTCTTTAGTTTTCCATAAAAAATTAAATACTTCCGTTCTGTTTAATTAATTTTTTTTTTAACCGAATTTTGGTGACAGATTAATGCCTAGGTTCTCCCTGTCAGGGGCAGTTGAATACGAGTCGATTTGAGCGGAAGACGCAGTACTAAAAACTCTCCAAAACAGAGCGCGCTTTTAGTCCAATTTATAGCCAGGAATACTTATGATAGATGGAGGGCGAGAAGGTCATACGGCGTTGATATTCAATGACTTCTCTAGCCGTGTTGCCGTATTGTAGTGCTACTGGCACAGAAATTGCACCTGGCTCAGAGTTTTCTTTGGACAGTGAAGCCGATTTATGGGCTGCAACATCAGAGTTCAAACTTCGGGTGCCAAAACTTGGCAAGGTAACCTATAGTGACCACTGATGTGTTTGGCTCCAAACTTAAGCGAAAATCCTTTCTTATCCTTTAACGCCGGGAGAAATTGGAAAAAAGGTGGCAAGCTGAGCCAGAGAGGCAAAAATATCAGCGCTAACTTGGTTGGCTTAGTAAACAAAATAAGGGTAGCGGATTCTTTTATCCTGCAGAAGGGTGATAGAACCTAAGTAAGAAACACAGTTGATATACATATTTTTATTTAATACTTTTTCTTTATTTACTATTTTTTCTTTTTTCCATTGATTGGTCATATCTTTTCTTATTACTCTACTCATCAATATAAAGGAACGCTTTATCTTCTTTTACTTTATATAATTAATATTCCAAAAAAAAATGTTTAGCTCCAATTTTTTAATTTTTTTTTTTTAATTTTTTTTTTTTTTTTTGGTTTTTTGGTTTACATTTTTTTATTTTAGTTTATTATATTTCCAATTATTTTTTTATATTTTGAAAAAATTATCGAACCAATCCATTGATCTTTTCTTTCCTTTTTACTAGTCTTCAATTTTGTTATTATATTTTTTATTTTACTTATTTACATTTTTTTTTATTTCATTTAAATTTTTTTATTTCATTTTTATTTATTTTTTTCCATCAGTCTTTGCTCTCATATTTCTTCAGTCACCAATATCGAAGCATTTTCACATTGAATTTGTTTTATTAACTTTAAGAAAAAACGGAACTGTTTAATTAATTTGGTTTGTTTTTCCATTATTTAACTTCATTTTATTTTATTTAATTATTATATCTTTTTAAAAATTTTATTTCACTGTACTTTATTCAATTTTCTTGTTTAACTTATCTATTCTTTCTCATATTTAATTAATTGTGTATTATTTTATTTAAAGTTATTTTAATATTTTTTTTTTACTTTATTTAATTTCATTTTATTTGAATAATTTTTTGTACTTTTTTCAATTTCAATTGATTTTATCTCATTTTATAAATTTTTTTTCTTATATGTATATTATTATTATTTTCTTATATGTATTTACTTTTCTTTTTGTTTTATTATTCTTTATTTAATTTTATTATTTTAATTTAATTACATGTTTTTTTTGTTATTTTACTTAATTTATTTAATTTAACTTTATTTTTACTGCCAATTAAGGTGTTGCCACTTGCATTATACACACATATACTCACATAATTATACATACACGCATACTTTTTCCTTATCACTTTTCACTTGTTTCCACTGATCCTTTTTAGCATCCTGCTCTCACTGTCTCGCCAATTTTCTCTCACTTTTATTTTCCTACTTACTTACATGAGGTTTGCTAGCATTTGTCTTGGGATTTACATATTTTGTTTAGGCTGCGTTAAAGTGCCAGCTTGCCGTTATTACGTGCGTTTCTCGAATTTTTTGGGACCACAACAATTCCACATCTCGAGCGACGTTGCAAACAAACAAAGCAAGCAAAATCCTGCACAATGAGTTTGTCAAGGCATTAACGTGTCTTTACATCGGATACCTATGAGCGTGCAATCGATTGAGGAAGCGCTCAAAGGAAGGGGTAGCAAAAGCGAACACATCCTTTCACTCTTCTACCCCTATCCGACCATCCGCTGAGTGGCGCAGCGCTACGCCATCACTTCCTCACAATGATGGGGTTATTTTCGTTTGTCAAACACGTTCAATAAAGCTTTTTGCGTATAAATTGCTTTGCATTCATGCGTTTTGAAACCGCCGCCTAAACAATACCAACAACAATTCCAGAGGGCTAAATTGGTCTTGCCAACTGAGACGTGTGCAAATTTGTGTCATCGTGGCACATTTCCAACGAAACACTTTGGCTGTGTGCGGGGCGCTTAGCTGATGTGGCAATCAAGGAGTTCACTTGCATTGGGGTTGTTGGTCTGGCTGAGTGACTGACTTCCCTTGATTCCCTTGATGCCATCGACAAATAAGTTGTTACGATGCTGGATAATGATGATGCGACAGAAAGCTGCTGATTTCCCCACACCTTTGTGCTGCATTCATACACTTACACCCAACAAGCGCTCATCACATGACGCAATGCCGGTATGTTGCTTGCTGCTAGCATCGCTAATGTGTTTGCTGCGTGTACTTACCACTTTCCTGCAGCTGCTTGGAGTGTAAGTAAGCATATCCTGCTGGCTTGCCACGCAACACTCGGCGCTTGTCTAGAGAAATGTAAATTTTCGGCTTAACTCAGGCACTCAGCAGCAGCACTGGTTGTTGTTTTTACTTTTTTCTTGACATTTGCGGGGTGTAGAGTTTCTGTGCGTCTTCCTCTGCAAGCATTGGCATTTTGATGAGCTGCTGCGTTTGCCATTCATTTGACTTTTAAGTGTATTCGTTATTAGTATTCATCTTTATTGCTGTGCCGCCAATGTTGTTATTGCTCGATGCTCTTATCAAAATCTTCAAATCTGTCTAACGAAATTTTTATGTCACTTTCTGCAATACATCCCTTCTTTTCATGCCTTTTAACTCCGATTAGAGTGAATTTTAATTTAGTTGCCAAAGTTTGGCATTAAAATACAATTTGGGGACACTTCAATTTTTTCTTTCAATGAGAAGTGGGGGATGTAGCGTGTGTGGGTAATATTTTCGCAGTGGGGCGTATGAAGTTAGTCAAGTTGCTGTTTGTCGCTTTGGAGGATTATTTGACTAATAACCAAAAACCCGAGGTTCAGCTGGCCCAAAAAATGGTAAATGCGGGAATAAGAGACGGGAGACTCTTAATGAATCGCTCGAGAGTACATTTGAGAGACTCAATTACTCACTTCTCAATACCGATCGGCAAAAAATATTAAAATCTAAGAGCCAACAATATTTAGCATTTAAGCTCTTCGTTAAGGAATGGGCTGGTGCGTTAATGCCATTCGGAAGTACATACGTTCGAATCTTTGGGCATGAAACACCAAAAAATAGAAAAAGGTTTTCCGAATAGCGTTCGTTTCTCGGCAGGCAATGGCAAACCTCCGAGTGTGTGTCTTTTGAGTCGGAAGACGCACGCCATAAATTGAAGGAGGAGCTCGGCGAAACACCTAAGAGAAGTGTGCGCGCCAATTTTTTTTATGTTTTATTTTATACAGGTCTTCATTCAGGTGATCGACGAATGCGCTCTAAAAAGCCACTGAATTGTTTGGCTTACCAGCAGAATTATTCAAAGCTGGGCACAAAGAGTTATTAAAAGTAAAGAGCAAAATAAAGAAACGTGTTTTGTTCAAAGTAATCCCTATAGCAACCAAGCACATGTTGCAAAGTTTCTTCCAAACTTCAAATCACTTTTTCTTGGCCGACATTGAAATCACTTTCAGTTCCTTCTGCGCTCGGCGGCGCAATTGCTGGCAAGCATGAGAGGGTCGTTATTTCAAGACCTTTCATTATGAATCCACATATAATATTCTGCTTCAATTTCAAATTTATTTGG
>JAYXIM010055316.1:0-16856 GCA_037575425.1 Anastrepha fraterculus | reverse complement strand
GTAATAAATTCGACTGTAAATTTAGTGCTAAATTCGATTGTGCAGAACTAGTACTAAATTTTCTAGATAAGAACTGGTATGAACCACTCTCCTTTTTCTATGATGACTGACATGATCTGCATCTCTTTTTCTAGAGTTTAGAACTTGTACTAAATTTTATAGGAGGCGGAGCATACTTTTTCTATAATTTAAGTTTAGTACTAAATTCGGCAGATGATGACTGATATTTTCCGAAGTTTAGAACTCATTATAAATTTTATAGATAAGAGCAGTAAGGCGCACATTCCTTTTTCACTAACTTAGAACTATGTAGTACCAAATTCGACAGATGAGGACGGGAATGATCTGCATCTTTTTTCGACAGTGTACAATTCGAAAAAAGGGTTGGGAAAATTTGTCTCACTAGTTCAGAATTTCTCTTTGGGGTACACATGTGCATATGTATGTATGTATACATGCAGGCACATGACTATACATGTATGCACATGAATATCTGCTCCCAAAGCCCCTTTAGAATAAATATCCCACAGCTGTGTGATGCTTTGCTATGCCTAACATTTCGTAGATGATTTCATTGGAAAATCTTCTGCTATTGAAGCAATCAAAAGCTGCCCCACAGCAAGCACTAGATGCCATAAATGAAGATGCCTAGCATCGCGCTCACATATACGAGTACACACATACATACGTATGTATACAGATCCACACAAACACACAATCACTTTACGCAAACTCAAGCCATATTTGATGCGACTGACTGGCTGTTGTTGCGGCTGCTGTCACTGATGATGATGATGGTGATACCCGTGATGCTGATGAGCGGCAACCAGCAGTTACAATAACAACAACAGCTAACAGCGGCCAGCAATTGTAGTAATCAGCAGCTGAAGTAAATCGCATAAATGCTTAGTATCAAGGCAAGCAGACAGGGCTGAGTGTATGTGCATGTGTATATGTGTGTGTAGGTGTACTCATTTACCACACTGCGCTAATATCTGTCTCGTATGTATGTGTTTGCGCGCCACAATCGCCGCGCTCGCGAATTGTTTAGCTGAATAAGATGTTTGCAGGCGGTTAGAAGTAGCTCAGCATGTGTGGATGTGTGTGTGTGCGTGAGTATGTCTTCGCATGCGTTTGGCATAAGCACTCGCAATAATTAATCATTTGGCATCACGCATTTTGCCAGCACCCAGCTGGTTGTTGGTGTTCGCTGAAATTAACATGCAATCGTGCATACAGACATACAAATATAGATTTTTTCAACACGTATGTACACATACATATGTACATATGTGAGCGCGTAAATAAGCAAATAATACATATGAATCCACATGTGTTCATGTGTGTGTACATGCGGTGCTTATTGAAGTGTGAAAACGCCCGTTGAAGTGCCGCAGGCCACAAACAAAATTTTTTAACCGCAAAATAAACAAAAAAAATATTTTATTTTTATGAAAATATTGTATGGCAAAATTAGTAACGCAAAAAGTGGCGTGTAAATAAACAAATCTGTGCGTATTGTGGCGGTAAAACATGTGTCCTACAATAACAACAATGATCGCAACAAAATAGCAGGAAATTAAGAACGAAGCAAGAAAGTAAGTTGCTAATTTCTCGAACTCAATTCGTGGTCTTACAGTCTTGTAATAATTTCGAATTCAAATTTAAGTGGGAGAAATTTAATTCCTTATGTTTCGTGCGTATGTAAATATGCGAGTTTATGTATATATGTATGCGTGTATGAAAAATATATTAAAAAACTTAGAAATAAGTTGAAATAAAGCGGCACCGAAAAAAAATCCCAAAAAATGTTTACCATTAAAGCCAGCCTCAATTCACTAGTTTTTCTCTAGGCTCGAAATATGTACATATGTACATACATATGAATGTTGTTAGAAGTTTTAGAATTATTTTTTAATATTATCTTGAAAGCGAATTTTATACTTGTATGATCTTTTCATGTTTAAGCAAGCTGTCCAAACCATTTATTAACGAAAATTAGCAAAATTAAAAAAAAAATTGTGTATTCAAAAAACAAAAAAAATTAATTTTTCTAATGCAATAAGCATCTCATCCATTATAAAACTGACAGTTTGAAAAAAAATTCAAAATCTGTCCATAGTAATATGCATAAGTCTGTATGTAAGCATATCCCGAATTGTAACCTTCAAATCGAGTCAGCCATTTCATGAATTTTCCGTTTTTTTATTTCATCTTCAAAAAATTTAGAAACATGTTTAATTGTTTGTAAGTTAATTTTTTGAAAATAAAATAAAAATAAATAAAATAAATTAAAATAATTTTGTGCAAAATTAAAGAAAATTTTTTTTTCAAATTCCATATTATGCTTAGAATTTTTGTTTTTTTAATTTCATGTGATTAAAAAATACAAAATTATGTAATAATAACAGTTTTTTTGAAATTTTTTTTTAATTTTTGGTTTTTTAATTTTGCAAAAAATAATTTGAAAAGTTTTTAGAACTATTTTATAAGAAAATTTTCTTCAAAGCACCAGAAATCAGCAATCAAGTTTTTAAACCTAATTAATTTAAAATTTTTTGAGTTGGAAATTTAGGGTGAAAAACGCTAAATTAAATAAAGCAATTTTTTTTGGATATTTTATTTGAAAGTTTTTGGAAAAAACGTAAATTCAATAAGCCAGACTTCAAATTTGCGCAATATATGTATATACATATGTATGTACATACGTGTGAGTGTGTGAATTAATATGGATAGAAAAAGCCTCAAAAATCCTAACCTAACTTTTACGTGCAACAAAAAACCTCCGCTAAATTTATGAACAACTAAAAAATTCGGGGCCGCCGTAGCCGAATGGGTTGGTGCGTGACTACCCTTCGGAATTCACAGAGGGAACGTATGTAGGTTCTAATCTCCTTGAAACACCAAAATTAAGAAAAACATTTTTCTAATAGCGGTCGCCCTCGGCAGGCAATGTCAAGCCTCCGAGTGTATTTCTGCCTTGAAAACACTCCTCATAAAAATATCTGCCGTTCGGAGTCCGCTTGAAACTGTAGGTCCTTCCATTTGTGAAATAACATCAAGACGCACACCCCAAATAGGAGAAGGAGCTCGGCCAGACACCCAAATAGGGTGTACGCGCCAATTATATATACATATGTATATATATATAAAATTCGTAGAGATAATAAATAACCAGCACCAAAGAGTGCGCGAAGCATGCAACATAGACGCACTCTTTCATAATTTAACGCACTGCGGGTCATTTTGAACATTTTTGTACGACACCTAATATTTCAAGGGACGCTACATCGGACGAAAACGTACCACAAGGCTTGTTTCACATTAGAGCTGGTTGTGTGCTTTCATGCAAAGTTATTTGCAATTTTTTATTTCTCTAGAATTGCTAATATTATATTTGCAAAAAAAATTTCCAATTTTCTTAGCACTACGATGATATTAAACATACAACGGTAGTTCCATGTCCCACAAAAATAGGTAAAAACCATTATAAACTACTAACTAAGCAACAAAGCAGATCGAGGATCGCTTAGAAATACTGCTTTCGTACCGCTTTCTAATAAAAAACCCATTTGGGCTACGATGAAGATTTTCTTCAAGTCCGCTTGGCACACAATGTGTTAAGATCCGGCGGTGAAAATTGGCGCTCCGTTCTCCAAAGCCTGCGCAACCCAAAACTTTGTGAACAGCTCCTCTAAGCAAACGCAATAAAAGCTGATCACATTAACCCCTCTTCAATTGATTTTATTGCAACTTCTATTGAGTGGTTTATGGTGGCGGCACGCGTGGCTTATAATTGCAATCGATATGACCTGTGACTCAAGTGTTTTAAGTGTTTATCGCATTGAATTGGTATTTTTTTTAAGAACACATACATACATATAACGTCAGTGAAGAAAACAACAATGTGCACTCACTTGCTGACCATTTGCTGCCGCTCACGCTTCTGCGTTTAATGTTTCTTCACACATTTCTAATTTAAGCGTTTCCCGGTTTATTTATTTGACGCCCGCGCGCAATAAACAGTTGCCACGCTACTCTTCTAAATTTGCTTGTTTATAATTTTTTTTTCTGTTTTTGTATCTTTCTCTGCCCACCACTTAACCAGCTGTGATTTAATGCGATTTCCTTGCTGCTTTATGAAATTATGAAAGCGGCCCCCTCAAAGTAGGAACAAAAAATAAATTAGGAAAAAAGCGAGAAAAAAAAATAGAACAAAACCAAAAAAAAACAAAAAAATACATAAAAAAATAATAAAACACGTGAAACAATCTGAAACACTTCTTTGTCACCCTCGTCATGGCCACTGCCGCAGTGTCTCACAGCAGCTCTTCGTATACTTGCTTTATTTTGCTTCGGTCTTTGATATTCGCCGCGCATAATTTTTGGTTTGTTTAAGCGCTTGAGACATTATTATCTCTTTCAAAATGCTTCTAGTCTAAAATATGTGCGCACATTTATCATTTTGGAGTGTTGGTTTTTTTCTTTTCATTTCTTCATGATTTCTCAATACTTTTGCGCCCCAAAGTAATTTCTAACACATCAGGTTTTTTTGTGTTTTTTTGTTCGTTTTTTTTGTTTTGCTTAAATTATTTCTATTTCTTGGCGCTGGTTTCCAGAATATATTTTTAAATTTATTTGTAGTTTTGGTTAGGAGATGTGATTAATTTTTACTTGTTATTATAATTATTCTTAGAATCTTTTAGCACCTTTGTTAAACTTTCAGCAGAATTTTTATTCCACAATTTTCTTTTATATTAGTAAGTTTTCATTAATTCAGTCATTCGATTTTTTGCAGCTTGTAATGTTATAATTTTTTTTGTTGCTTCGCTTGATGAAATCTACGATGGCAATAAGACGCACAGTGGCGAGCATAACTGAATGTACGATGATTTTTGTTTTTAATATTTATTTACAATGTTTTTCGAATAGAAATTCTTTTGTTATTTTTTTTTTTGTTTTTTTTTTTTGGCTAAGGAATTTCATTGATTCAAAAAAATTTTTGGGGACGACTCTTGGGTTTTTGTTTTTCAGGTAACTATAATATGTAAAATTATATAAAAAATATATTTTAATTGTTTTTGCTAGCTGTCTTGCGCATTTTTTTCCAAAAGAAATCCACTTTTATATGGAATAAATTCCAACACGGCGTCATAAAAAAGTCTTAAAAGTCCAAGTGATTCGCTAGCCGCTTAACGTTTGTACTTCTTTTACTAAAATTTTATGCGTACCTGAAAATTTTCTCACGATTCGGATTAAAAAATTCAAAATTTAGATGACAATGAGTTGGAAAATTCATGTTCCCATAAACTTAATTTTTTAGACTTTAATTTTAGTCTTTTTATTTTTTGAATTTTTAAATATAAATACAAATTTTTGAATTAAAACAAAAAATATGTTATTTCTTGAATTTTCAAATTTAAATAATTTTTTTTTTTTAATTTTTATATTTTTTTAAATTTTGCAGTAGGGTGTACATACATGAGAAAAAGTCCTGAGTGTACAAATTAATAGTGGTTATCGCAAGTACAGAGGTCCATTAATGCTTCGAAAAACCTTTTAGCTCCAACGCTTCAAAGCTGTTGTTATCATTCACAGCAAAGAAGAAACGTGATGGGATGAGAGTCTTGTGGCATGTGGGTTCTGTTTGGCGGCAGACGAACTTACCACTGAATAATTATAATCAGTCCGAAGTAGCACATGCAAGTACAAATAATTCTCCTTTGGATTGCAAGCCTATGGTGGATGGAATTTAAGACATACATAGCTAAATTTATTGTACTGGAAATAATATCTCAGCAAAATATTCTCGAGAAATCAATCTACCATTGAAATGTCATTTGTTTTCATTTTGTATTTTTATTTTTACTTTAATTTTTCGCGGGCTTTTTGTGCTATCTCCGCACCAGCTATAAACGTATATTAGTAATTTTCTCACTCTTCGCTTCTTGCTAATTTCTTTTAGTGCACTTCTTGCATTAAGAGGACGTCAAATTAGCACATCAATAAAACGTCCATCATCATCAATTGAGGCGCATCAATGTTGAAGCCCAAAGCTATGCAGTTGTAAATGCTGGTGTTTTCTTGCCAATAGCAAAATCAACAATCTTTTGCAAACTCTCAGGCTGCTATAAAAGGCACTTGAAATGCAACTTCGAGGTCGGATGCGAAAAAATGTTTAGGAAAAAACTGATTGTAAAAATACTTTTTAACACAAAAGTAAGATGAAAAACAAAAATGAATCGCGAATTATTGGTTTGGGAAAAAAGTGGATAGGAATTAAAAGCTAAAATTAAATTAAAAACGTTGACGAGGTACTGAAAGAGGCAAAAAGCTAGAATGCGGCAAATTCTCATAAATTGTATAAAGTGCTTAAAAATAACCGGCAGCAAATTTGACGAAGCGTCAACATAATAAAGCATGCGGCACGCTGCATGCTGCTAATATAAACCGCAGCAGAGGGTCGACAACAACAACAACAACAGTGCTTACAAAAAACAACATAATTGAAATGAAGGTAAAAAATAATAACAATAACAATAAAAACTAAATAAGAATCTTTGACATGCTGATAACTCGCCATTGAAGCTTCCCAGCCATTGTGCTACGAGCAGACCGGGCAATCGGGTGGTAGAGAAATAAAATCGAAAAGAATTCGCTGCATTGCAAAAGAGGCGAACAAGAGGCAAAAACGAGCCTGGCAGCAGCGCCACCACAAGCAATCAAGCCGCAATCGAAGCGCGATCGGTGTCGTTGGCCGGCATTCGATCGATGTCGATGGATGGATGGATGGACGTATCGATGGAATAATGTACCGAGAACGGCCGTATCGCCATCAATTGGCTCGTTGCTATTTGTTGCACACTACCACTACTACCTGCACTGCGACTACTATTGTTATTGCTGTTCCGATTTGTTGCTCTTTGCGCTATTGTCTGCGCTGGGCTGCATTCTCTTCGCTTATTATTGCTATTATTTTGCTCGCTGTTGCCATTAAATTGCAAAGCGCTGACCGCTGGTGGACAGGCTTCAAATGAACTCCGCACAGAGCAGCAGTGGTTCTATGAAGGCAACTTTTTCTTTTTATTGCTGGCTTACCGCTGCCACTACTGCTGCTGCGGCTGCTGCGATTGCCAATTGCGCACATCGATCGTGCAGCAATTTCGCAAGCACTGATCGCACAGGCAGCTCCGAATACAGAACAGAAAAAAATAAGAATAAAGAAAAGCCTATGATTGGGGAAAAAATTGCATTTCATTGAATTTCGCTGTTGGGCGCGTCGTTGCAACTTGCCGGCTATGTTTTGCCTTTATTTTATGTTTTTTTTGTTTTTTGTTCGTTGAATTGCTTGTTTTTGCCTTGCCCTTTTTTGTTTTACTGCCTTTTTTCTCTTAGTTTATTTATTTATTTTTACTGATTGGCTCTGCGGCCTCACTCCAGTCTCAATCGCAGTCGTTTGTTGTTCGTTTAGCCGCTTTGATCAGCTCTCTTCGATTATTGTTGTTAGCTTGTTGCATCTTGCTGGTGGTTGTTGTTTTTGTTATTGGCAATCATTGGCTTTGCCTTTTGTTTGTCTCATTCTTCAGCTTGCACTTGTTGCTTTCTTGTACGTACTTACAGTATGCGTGTGTGTGCGTGTGTGTGTGTGCTTGTGTGCTTCTTTTTATTTCTTCTTTGTGTGCAGCAGTGACCAGCCGATCTTTGCCGTACTTGAACTGCTGATTGCAACCGCTTTCCAAAGTACTTAGTAGCAGAAATTGTGTAACCTTAGCAGACCACAACCTCTGCGGTTGCTGCTAATCAATTTTTAATTTTTTCCATTTTTCAATTTCCATTTCTACCAATTTCTGTTTCATTAGCAGTTGAGCTTTTTCAATTGGACGTCCAGAACGATCGGCAGCAGCAGTGATGTATGGGTTCGAATTGCTAGTGAAGAGTTCCCATAACAATTTACAGGCTTCAATTTGTTTGTGTGATAGGTTTTTTTGGGCGGAGAATAGCGTTCAGTGTGCGCTCATTACGCATATCTGCCCAGAATTCACTTCTTATTCTTCTTTTACGAATCACCAAAGCAGAACATATTAAACAAGCAAACAAAAAACTAAAAACATGTATTTAAGATGTTTTTTCCTTTTGTGCCCTAGAACAGGTTTTGGGGGCAGTATGAAAAAAACCTTTGTACATTCCTAAGTTAGATAAGGGAATTCCGCTTCCAAAATCGACTTTTGACTATGTTTTTCAGATTATGTTTTGTATGACAGACTGACTGCCAGTTATTTCGCTGTATTAATTTGTTTTGGTTGAGAGTGTTTTTTTTTGGGTTGAAATAAGAAAAAATTCAAAAAGGAGGCAGCACGCCAGAGGTCATCGGCTGTTAGACTTATGTACTATTTCAGCTATCAGAGTTGTCTCAAGAATCAGAAGGAGAGTACCGAAAGCAAAATTCTTGAAAGAAAAGTTTTGTTATTTCCACGCCGAATGATTCATAGTCGAGCAGTCGGTACTGCTTTACAGTATCTCTACCAGGAAAATCACCACCGCTATAACTAGTAACTTACAAGTTTTTGTCCACCGCTGTCTAAGGATTATATTCCGAATTTTCTGGTCAAAAATAATACCAAACAAGGAATTGCTGGAAAAAGCAAATTTGGAGCTGTTTGACGTACATATAGATTAAAAGACAGAAATGGAAGTGGATTGGTTACACTTTACGCAGGGAAGATAGTAACATAGCGAAAATGGAAGGAAGGGAAACCTAGAAAAGAACTGTGAGTCGCAAGACGGCTCTACTCGGGCTAAGTTAAAAGCAGGTGAAGGTGTCATCCGGTAAATGGACGAGATGGCGCGAAGGTGTTGGCGCCTCTGTGCCGCTAGGGACTGAAGGAAACAATGATGATGATGATGGCACTGCTGGCGTAACATCTATCTTCAAAAAAAAAGTGTAATGGAGTCAAACATTAACATTTTGGCCGACATTTCGGCGATTTTCAATATTCAATTTTGGCGTTTTTCAATTTTGTTTACATGTAATGCCATTTTATAATTTTAACTTAACCTCGGACCCATAACTTTAACCGCGAACTCATTTTCTGACATATCACAGAAGTTATTTTAGCTGCAAAAGTAAAAAAACGCTCGGTCAAATTGCACCACCCTAAAAAGATATTGAGAAATCGTCAATGAAATGGTTTTGTAAATAAACTCTTTAAGTTCTTTATCTCATAAATTTTCCCAAATGTTTATTATACCTAAGATGAGTTTTTTTTTTGCTTAATTTTTGATTTGATTTTTTCTTATTTTCTTCATTTGACGTTCATGGAAAATAATATTTTAGCAACATTAATTTAAGGTTATTTATCTCACAAATTTTCCCAAATGTTTATTATAATTGTTTTTTTTTGCTTAAATTTCTCGATTAAACGTTCATGAAAATTAGGATTTTACAAATATATATTTTAAGAACTAATAAATTTCTGTCTACGATTACTTTCCAATTTCATCTTCAATTTCGGAAAGCTCTTTCTGTGTCCATAAGTGAAGCTTCTGAGCACTTCTTCATATGCGATAGGTTGGCACTGTGATTCATAGTTTATTTAAAATTAAAAATATGAATTTCATATACGCATTTAAATTGAAAACACACTTCCAGTCACACTCACACCATTACAAGCCTTTGCTGCCTCTGAAAAGGAAAAAACTTTGCTTCACTCGTTCACGCCGCCATCTCAGCGCTAGTAACAAAGTTTTATTTTAAATTCCTATTTTTATTTTTCAGCCTCACTGCGGTAATAGGTTGCCAAGCGAGCGAATGCAATTGCATATTGTGTGCTCCATTACCGTTGCTATTGTTGTTATTGTTTCGTGCCCATATGCGGTCAATCGAATGTTTAGAGTCGACCGACCAAGCGACCAACCGACCACTCGCACATCTTCTCTATTGCCCATTTCCTTTTGCTATTAACCCAGACAACAAAAACAATTACAACATCAAGAGTTTGCAACAATTTTCAGCGCATCTACAGTGCATCTGTTACTTCTGCACCATCTCCTCATCCCGCCAATTCCTCTCGCCGCTTATTACGCCACGACACCAAATGTGTACATACAAACATACTTGCAGCTGCATATGCGTGCCGCGCATTGCTGGTGCAAAACATAAAAGGCTATTGAAACGATCGCGGCGCATAAATGGATAAGTAGACTATTACAACAAAAGCAACAAGTTAGCGAAAATAACAATATTGCCTTCTTTGTTTATGCGATGACGATTTGTTGTAATTGTTTTGTGGCATTCGCTGCAGTTGAATGTGGTTGCTGTTCTTGTGGCTGTTGTTGTTTTTGCTTTTGTCGCATAGCAATTGCCTTCTTGAGCGCCCAATATATTCTCATGTATTTATGTCGCTGCGTCCATATAAGGCGATTGCGCGCCGGATACGCATTTGTGCATTTGATTAGCCTTTGACCAAAAACAACAGCAAACGATGTCGTTACATGCCCAACTGCAGCGATAATAAAATAAAATAAACAAAACATAATACAAAAAAAAGAACAACACGAAGGCAATGTAAATTGTCTAACGTAGTCATTTTAATCCAATCCGTTCAAAGCGCATTCGTACGAAATTGAACCGCTAAGCTGATTTGTATGTATTGGTGTGCTTATTGTTGACTTTGCTATCACTGCCTCATTTGTTGCAATTCGCGAATTGAACCATTTGTTGATCACCAAATGCATATCTGCTTATTATTGTTGTACTTTTTTCGACTTGCCGCATTTATTTCTTTTTTCTCATTGAAATGTTTTCTCCTGGAATTTAACTCCCTGCCTTTCGTGCGTGGCAATTCCCTTGTCTTTCTACTTTTGGTAAAAATCTGCAAATGTTCTTTGAAGCCAAAAAATTTTCCGGCAATAAATGCAAGCAACTTGAATTTTTTCAATTCGCATGCAAGCCGTTTGCATTGATTACCGCCAGTTCTGCCTGTTTTTTGCCTCCCATTGCAGATTACTAACTCTCGTATACGTAATTTCTAATGGATAGTCTCAGCCTTTTTTGGCGTGCCTACAAAGAAAAATATACTGAATTACAATATCTGCGAGTATTAAAGTTTTAATGAGTATCAATGCACGCATCCTTGGGCACTACTTAATCAAAGTGGGTAGTCATCGAGCGAGCAGGCGACCCAGAAAATGACCCGCCATGCAAAAGTGGACCGAATTTGTTCATAGTGTTGCAACTCGACATAAATAAAAAGTTTCAGTAGCAATACAAATATCTTTGAATATCCGCTGTATTCTAGGTTTTATCTTAAGAATGCCTGATTAGATAAGGAGTAAGCTACAAATCAGGGGTAGTGAAGTCCTGTAAATCCAGGCTGAACTATGTCGGCAGACATAACAGCCTGATGCTAACATGGGTCCCGGGACACGTGGGTATCGCGGGTAACGAGACCTCTGACTCCTTAGCTAAGATGGGCTCTGAAGCCAACTTCTTTGGCCCAGAGCCCGCTTTGCCACTCCCCTCTGCGGCCATCACGGCCACGGTTAGCAAATGGGTAACTACTACCCACAAGCGAGCTTGGCAGGGTGAGAGAGGCTGCAGATGGACAAAACTGATGCTACCTGTCATGTCCGATCGACTGTCGCAAACCCTTCTGTCATTAAGCAGAGGGGAGTGCAGACTGCTGGTTGGACTGATGACGGGCCACTTTCTGTGGGCAAAGCACATGGAAAGGTTGGGCATCTCAGACAGTGTACTCTGCCCAGCTTGTGAAGAGGAGGATGAGACGGCGGACCACTTCCTGTGTGTCTGCCCCGCCTTCGCCCGAATCAGGTTTGAGGTCTTTGGCACTGATGTGTTAAGAAGCGACCATCTTGGCTCCTTGGCACCACAAGATCTACTCAGATTTCTTCGGAGATCGGGTAGATTTAAAGAAAATTAAAAGGGAATCCAAGTGTAGTACAATGGACTCAATTAATGTCTGAGTGCTGCACTTGCTAGTTGTCCCGACAAAAAAAAAAAAAAAAAAAAAAAAGCTACAAAAGTTAAGCAAAAAAATGTTGGGAAGAAAATAGGAAAGAAAGCACATAACACCGTCAACAGAAAAATTGTAAAAAATCCACGCGATTTTTGAGCGACTTTAAACTTGCACTTTATTGTGCAAAAATTCACAGAGCTATCAAATTGCATTGAGTTGATTCTCTTACCAGGCGCAACCAATAATCTACCAAAAGTTTAGCAAAATAATTTTTATCTAAAAATAATCAATAAATTCTACTTCTGCTCTGCATTTCTGCTACTCTTTGTGAAGCGTAAAGTGCAATAGGCAATCTTCCTCTTAGAAGCATTCAGAGCAATTTTTTTTTTTTGAAATTTTACTGTATCAAAAAGTATAATTTTTTTTGTTTCACTAACAAAAACTTCATTAAAGTGTTTTTGGATGCTTTTCCATCTTCGGCATGCTTTCAAGAGGAAAGTTCTTTAATATAGATGGCACAAGCCTTCTACCACACCACTAGTATTAGACATAACTCATTACTAATGGGTTTTCTAAGGCTCAAAAGCATTCGCAACTGCGCAAGCAGCTTTCGCTTTCGAAACTGGAGCTTTCATGAATAGACTAAAACTTTTATTTTAACTTTTAACTTTTACAAGAAGACCTGCTTATTATCAGAAGTCTACACAATTCCAAAAAAAGCTTTCGTTTCCGAAAGTTGAGCTTTCACACGTGGAATAAAGGCTCAAAAAAATATCTCGGGTATATTTTTGATAAACAGTAATATTTTTGATAAATAGTTAACAGTATAGCATTATTGCCTAACAAGTTTTGACAGCGCAGCTTTTATAATATTTCGCACCGTCGACAAAAGAATAAAACTCCAAAAAGCTTTCATTTCCTAAAGTTGAGCTTTTATATGTGAAATAAAAGCCCGTGAGAACCACTTAAGGTATATCGTATATGCTAAATAGTAAACGCATAGCTTTAGGGACTAACAATTTTTGGCAGCGTAGCTCTCACCAATACGATAGTACCTTTCACACCAACAGCAAGAGACCTCACCCATTCTTTGTATCCTTCACATCTCCGTTTGATATGAAATGCTCTCCTAGGCTTGACGAGTTCTAACAGCAAACAGGCATTTACCACCACGACGTGATTTCCGTGCTAAAACTGAAATCTGTAGCTTGTTTTATTTCACGAGTTTTTCTTATAAAAAGTGATACAATTGCGAGTTTTGAGCGGTTTTTGTATATGCAGCCTAAAATTATTTCATTAAATAGTGCCATCAAAAACACCTGTCATTACCAAAAGCTGCTTTAGATATATACAGCTTTCATAATTGTAGATAAAGCTTTCACACTCAAAATCATAGCTTCCTTACAGACAATTAAAGCTTTCAATCACTTGCCAGTAAAGCTTGCTAAGGTTTCGTATAACATAAGCTTTCGTAACGTGCGACATAGTCTCGATCATAGAAAAATCTTATTTACTAGTGTGATCTCCAGCCTATTTAACTATCAAAAAGCGTTACATTCAAGATGGTATCTTTTTCGTCAGCCATACGAGCCATTTTTGTATTCGCAAAGCAGCGCATTTTTCTAATAGCGGTCGCGCCTCGGCAGGCAATGGCAAACCTCCGGGTGTATTTCTGCCATGAAAAAGCTCCTCATAAAATATCTGCCGTTCGGAGTCGGCTTGAAACTGCAGCGCAGAATGACGTTAAAAATAAATATCAATAAAAATGCAAAAGCGCGTTATTGTTTTTTTAAATATTCTATTATTTTTAAGATTAAAATCGTTGATGCGTAAGGCTACAACGCTTCACTGGCATTCAAAAAATTTGACTTATTAATGCGTAATTTTTTCTTAGTGGCCAGCAAGCAAATTTCCATACACATATTCATTGTAGGTATGTGTGTGCATACAAAATACTCATAAATCTTTATCAAATTTAATTGCACTTTTTAAAGCAGCCGCCAACGTTGACATATTTCAAATATTAAATTTATTTATATTGATTCATAGTTTTTGATGGATTTAAAGTTGGCGAAAAAAATGCATTCGCGTTGAACAAATTAAATGTGCGGCTATTTTGTGGGGCAACAGAATACCCAAAAAATAAAAAGCTCGCAGGCACATTTTTTTTATTTAGTTTATTTTAATTTTATGTTTAATTTAATTTAAAAACTGCGTTAGTTTTTCAACAAACTTTTTTACCCGATTGTGGCAAAAGCACAGCAGTGATAACTTTTTTGCCTAATTTTTTCTTTAATAAAGTTTTATTACTACCTGCTGCGTTTTTTATTGCCGTACACAACGCTGCTGCATTGTAGCCGGCAGCGGTAGTTCCGCAAAAAAACTCAGCCATTTTTGTATTTACTTATGAAGTTCTGCTCTATGTTTATTTGTCTGCTTGAAAATTTACATAACGCTTGTTTTTTTTTTTTTAGAACTTTCATTTCACAGCAGGATTGTCAAGTGCACCTTTTTCATTGTGACATTTTTCCATAATTTTATTTTGTATTATTAATTGAAATGAATAACTCTATCAAAATAATTTTAGTACAGTAGTCGCATTTAAGTGGTTCGGAGGGAGAGAAAGGGGAGAAAGAGTGAGATTTACATACATATATTTTTACACTATATTCTAGGAGGAGATGGGCATGGCAATTTGAAGAAAAAGTTACATTTTTTAATAGTATTTTTATGTACTCGTAGCGTAATAATAAAGCTTTTTGACTGGATTAGTTGCTAGCACATTTTATTACACGAGCCTTTTGGAGATTTTTTCCAGACTACAACTAAGTCTCTTATGCTTTACAATTTTCAACTTAACTTCAAATTTTAATTACTGCTTTCAAATTAAGGGTTTGGAAAACGTTTTGCATTCAGTTTAGCTCTGAGCATTTGTTGAACAGCTTAAGCACCAAATATTTTTTTATTTTTTTGATAGTGACGACAACATCGAGAAGAGCTAGGACATGCAAGCAAGTAAGTTTCAGAATTAGAGAAGCTCGCAAGTAAAAATGCTAACTTACCTTCGTCTCTGAATGACAAATTTTTTGTATGTAAAGCTTTTTCATGACAGAAATTGAGTCCGTAGTTATACAATGTCAGGCGTGGTGTGACTTCTATCATCTTATTTTTGATGTCCGCAGTGGAATTCGAGCTCAAGTAGGAACTACGCACAAAGTCCATATAGTGGGACTAGCACTCAAGACCATCACAAATTCGGTATAGTTTAAAAAATAAAACAAACAAAAAATCACCTAAGAGGTGATCGCGAAGCTCACAGCAGAATTTTTAATAGCTGCTGAGAAGTGACTTCCACGCCTCACATTTTACATGGCCTCCATATACCCTGCCAAGGCGAGCAGAGCCGGCTTAATATGCTCAATTTATTCGCTGTTTTGATCTTTCAGAATCTCAGCTCCAAACGATCTAAGAACTCTGATTGTGGATAAGGTAGTGTTAACGTTCTTCTGCATACAAAAAATTCGGACACTGAAATAGAATTCAAGCGCTGATACTTCCTCTTTAAACTCCCTCTAGTCAAACGCTTGAATTTTTTCAAAAGTATTGCAGGCTGGTATTGAGTAGCAGAGCAGATGTGCAGCTAGAGCGCAGTTTAATGAAAACTGTTCTGTATCAGGGTTTCTTACGCACGAAACAAAGAAATAGGACTTTGGTTGTAAGCAGTGAACAAACCAGAGCTTCACGTTACTTATCGGAATTCCAAAAATTCAAAAAATTTCCTCGGCCACCATAGTCGAATGGGTTTGTGTGTGACTTCCATTCGAGCATAAACCACCAAATAATAGAAACACTTTTTCTAATAGCGGTCGCTTCGTAACAGGCAAAAGTAAGCCCCGGTGTATTTCTGCCATGAAAAAGGTCCTCATAAAACTATAAAACTGTAGTCCACTACATTTGTGGAACAACATCAAAACGCGGTGTATTTCTGCCATGAAAAAGGTCCTCATAAAACTATAAAACTGTAGTCCACCCCATTTGTGGAACAACATCAAAACGCGCACCACAGGAGGAGAAGTTATGCCAAAGACCTAAAACATCCAAACACCCAAAAAACCGACGAATATGGCTTCAGGTGTAATAGACGTTTAAGTTGAAAGTTTGCTAGAACTCCAAGAAAATATCAAGAACAGAAAAAAATGATATTCACTCAAAAATAAATTAATAGAAATTCTCAAAATCCTTAATGCTCGTCAGAGAACCTGATAATATTACGCTATAATTTGTCAGATTCCTTCAAATGTTTTTATGCTAAACTGCTTTTAAGCAAAGGATACTTGAGACGATTCGATGGAGCACTCAGAGTTGCCACAGGTTTCTGCTCGGCCCATAAAGGCCTCTAAACTGGTTTTTCTAATCGGATCATCTCCTTAGCTTCCCACTGTCCGGTCGCAGACGCCGCCTACCACATTTCCAATTATCTCACAGTCTTGTGACGCATCTCAACTGCTTTGCGTCTCATTAGGCATTGCAATGCTAACATTTGTTGTCAATAAACACACAAGCACACACACACGCAGGCAAACCGGCATGCATGTGGAAGCTCATGTGAAGAAGACCAAGCCGAGGCCGCTACGCTGCTGCCATGACAATTGCTCAAACTGTCAAATGCAAACTCAATTGACAGCTAATCAGCAGTAAATGTCATTTAGCAAATGGTAAATGCACTTAAGCAAATAATACGCGCCAAGCGGCAAAGATCGACAAAGGGCCATTCGAAAGACTCTTAACTGGTCCCTTTGAGTGGCACACACGTACACACGCACACATAAAAACCTACATGCAAATATATGCGCCACACTTACCTGTGCATGCTGAGTGTGT
>JAYXIM010055315.1:0-68407 GCA_037575425.1 Anastrepha fraterculus | reverse complement strand
CGCATTTTGAAGCATAATTTTATGATTTTTGAATACATTTTGGCTTATAGACACGTCTCTTTTGTAAAGTTTACGCAATTTATGTCCAGCATAACCTTTCAAGGGAGATTCGCTTTGGAATAAAAAATTGTCAATGGAAATCGGAGCATTCTGGGCATAGTTGTTAGCTAACATATCGCACCCTAAATACAAAAGGGTCACAACTCAAAATTTTCCACATTCCAGCTTGACTTGTTTACAGTAGCACAGAAAACAAACTATGTGACATATCACGCTGAAATTTGCCATGTAAGCTTATAACAGTCCTACCAAAAAACAAAAAATTTATTTTTGCCATATGTCATCCGCGGACAGTTTTATTGATAACGTCTCGTTCATATTTGAGCAGAAGGAACATTTTGAGTTGTGACCCTTTTGTATTTAGGGTGCGATATATACATATTTTGAGACCTTATTTTACGAAATATAGAGATTTTGGTTTTGGTTACAAAACAATAAAAGAGAATTTTTGGTCCCATATAAGAAGTTTTTGGGCCCACAGCCGAAAGTCTGTTAAATATTTCATAAGGCTGATGAGAATTGTAAAGAATAGCGTAGGCGAAAAATGAAGAAAGCAGCTTATATTAGTTTGGGGCGAGATAAATCCATTATTTTCTCGGTAGATGATCGACATCTCGTAAATTATCGAAACACACAATTCATAGTTTATGCTCGTTGTCGAGGTGACAATAATAATAATAATAATATATTGAAATAGTCGAAGATGCCCGTCATGTTAATAGTCGTAGCCTCGCCCAAGAGCTAAGGATAGATTTTTTTCCTCCAAACTAATATTTGTATCTACTATTTCATAAGCTGAGCTTTTTGGCTCAATCCTGTAAGCTGTTGTAAAGCTATGGCCTACCAGAAAGTTAGTTGGCTGGCCGAAAAGTTCTAGCTGTTACTAGTACAGTTTAATTCGGGTTGTGTTCGCTTCAGCTCATTATCATAGACTTGGTGAGAATTACAGAAATGCTTTCAAATCGTGTAAAAAAAAGCATTTAGTATTTTTGCGTTAAATATTCAGACTTGCGCGCCTCTTTGAACTCCTACGCTAAGCAAGTCCTACTTACTATTTGTGCGATTGAAGCTAAATATTGTTAGTTTCACTTTCAATCAGTTGGCTATCCCTACTCTCAAATAAAAGTTTTGCTTACAAAGCGGAAAATACTACAAATTAATTAGCGTTTTTTTTTTGCTATTTCTGCTATTTGAGTAAATAATAACAAGTCTTTTCATTACACCAAAGTGCATAAACCTTCCTATTCATTACATTTATGGCCTATTTCAATTGCCATCTAAGTATTAAATAATGACCTGTCATTATAGTCGTGTGCCTGACCTAACCCTATCCCAGTGCCCTTTGAAATCAATAACTCACGGAATATCCACAAATTTTATTACTTAATGATCGTCTCATTTGCTGACGATGGCCTTAGGTCACCGCGTGCTTCGTTTTATTAATGACAAGCAATCAATTGGCCATTTCGGCTGCAGCTCGTAAAAGTTTTTATTTTTAGCACACAGAATTGGAATCGTCAGCGTAATGGACAACTAACACTTTCTCTTAAAATAAATATTGCATGTGTGTGTGCTTTTCAATCAATGAAGAAGGCAAATCAGGCTTGCAGTAGCAGGAAGCAACCACGCGGCGCTTTGGATAAAAATAAGCGACATTCCTGGCGAACAAAGCAAGTTGCGGAAAAAAATGAAGAATAATAAAAAAGAAAAAAAAACAAAAATGCCCGCCTTCATTTGATTATAGTAACTACGTAGCTCGTTGAGTGGTTGCTCGCTCATAATAGAAAATTATGCGGCAGCAGCAAGACCAAGCGCTTACATTACAGGTCATTAGCCGCCGCAGAAAAAAACAAGTAGCGCGCGCAGAGCTGGCAGATTACGGCATAACAGCGTTGATAATGCGCTGGAGCGATCAACGCCAGCTCTAACGCAATCTCTCAGAACCCCACTTTTTTCTGTGCGTTGGGGCGCTGTGATAGTCATTGGAAGTGCATGCGCGCACACACCCACACGCGCACGCAGTGCAAAAATAAAAATGGCACGATTTGTCAACGCCACTCGTGCAGAATGCCAAGTACTATGCTTTACTTTAGGAGGGCGTGATCCAAAGCGGTGGAAAAAAATTTGAAAAAAATCAGCTACCGATAGCAGCTTCGTGGCTTTCGCTGAAGCTTGCACTATTTTTTTACACTATTATTACACACAAAAATATGCTTTGCTGATTGGCCGGTGCACATTTGCCAACTGTCAGCTGTCAGCTGTAACGTTGGCAGTCTCGATTGCGAAATTATGTCAAAAAATGCGCCAAGTGTCAAAAAGAAAAATTATGTTTCGGGTTAATTTTCGTATCGAATTGCCAGCACAAAAGGCGGCACATATGCGTGTGTATGTGTGTATGACAAAATACAAAAAAAATAAAAACACAAAAATTATATGTATAGAATGCAGAGCATTGCCAGTGTAAAAGTGCAGAAGAAAATGCGCCAGCGGGGAAATGTAGGAAAGCGAAAGTGCAAGACAAATTCTCTTGACAATAGCGGCAGTGCTGATGGGGAGCGGGTAAATGTGATAAAATTTTACGTTAGGGTGAAAGCAGTGGTAGCATTAAAAGTAGCTGACACAAAAGTCGAGTGACAATTGCATTTGACACATTTCGCAATGCACTGGAACAGCGCGCGATTGCCGATTGCGCACAGATTGCAACAAATGTGCGGCAGCGATGACCTCACACACGCGCCCATCCATGTACATATGTAGTTATAAGCACATTCGTATATGTATAGGTATATACATGTATGTGTGTGTGTACGTGTGTAGCAAAATAACTGCAAAAATGTAGCAAAACAATTAATAATCGTTGCTGTTGTACGAAAATTTAAAATGACAACCACGAGGGAGTCGATAGAAATGTGCGATGCTGCACACAAAAATAAAAAAAAACCAAAAAAACAAAGCACGTCGGCGAGGGTTATACCACTAGTATAAGCGAGTTCAACGAGGGAAAACTATTGTTAATGCTTGCAACAAGCAACCAGCCACTGCCACTAAGGGGGTGATACTAGTGACACAAAGGCACATTCGTATAATGCCAAATGACAGCTCGGATGCTGCTTAAATGTAGGGTGAAATGTCATTGAGCTTGTGAATAAAGTAGGGGAGCGAAAGTATATGTGGCAGCGGGTGCAATAATAAGTAAATTTGTAAAATTTTTATTGAATTACTTTTGCGCACTAATTATGAAGACATGTGGTCACAAATATAATATAATGACAGTTGACAGTTGACAATGCACAGCGCGCAGGAGTAACTGCTTAAGAGGGAGTATAACTTTCGCGCCTGCTGCTGCAAGGCATTATTATCGACATTATTGCTATTCAACTTTTTATTATTATGACAATATGAGCGACTTAAAGCCACAAACAAAAATTCATAGAGAGGGATGGGAGAGGATAATAAAAATTGAAGGACAGTTTAAGCGTTGACAAATTGAAAAGTTCGCCAAATGTAGAGCAGACGCTCACAGAGATTATTTGTTTGTGTGAAATGTGACAGCAAAAACGATTAACAACAACTGTGGCTTTAAAGCCAGCAGGCATAGACCGCAACGCCGTGTGTTTGTAGAGGCTGTTCAATAGTGGCTACGGCAGAGCGCTGCCTTTTTTTTGCGAGTAAGAAGCATCGAAAGCCTAACGCCGTCAAATGTGGGACTTTAACCCGAACTAAGCGCTGTGGCGGTAGCGATTTGTGTGCTTACCGCCCGCTCGCCATGTGTGCCATTTGTGTCTATTTAAAATCTACGCGGATTATAGGAAATGTTTAAACCCCTACTTGGTATAAGAGAGTACTTAAGTGTAGTGGAAATGAATATATTTTTATTTCACTCAGTAGATGTGCATTTTTGCACAGATTATGTTTTAATCAGGCGTTGAGACAATCACCACTGGGCTAAAGGCAAAAAGTATGTTTCACGGATTATGAAAATGAAAAGCAGTACGATGAGCCAGTCTGCTCGAACTGTTATAGGAAACAATAAGATGGGTATTAATTGTTTAAATCTAGGTGAATTTTTCTAAGCGTATGACGTTCTTCTCAGAAAAGACCCATAGTGAAATTTTTTAAGAAATAAATTTGCAGCACCGTCTACATGGGCTTCGGCCGCGGTAAAATCCTAGTTGACATTTCCGAGTTTCCCAAACTGGTGGCCTATGCACTCCCGCCTATAATTGCCACTACAACGTTCACGACACTCCTACCTTCAAAGGAAGAGTGCCTAAGACCATGCACATATACACAGATAGCTCAAAGCTCAAAGCTCAAAGCTGCAAAGCAGGCTGGGCAGAGATGTATATTCCGAACATCTAGAGATCTCCTTTAGTTCTCGGATTCCGGACAACTGTAGTGTCTTTCAGGCTGAACTGATGGCAATAATAAAAGCCGTAACACTGGTACAGCATATAAGCGTTACCAGGAGATGATATCTACATTTTCACTGATAGCCAGTTGGCGATAAAAATTCCTCACAAAGCAGTCAACAACCTCCAAATAGCCATGGAATGCTAGATGACTGAGTGAATTCAATTAAAGTTTACATGGGTTCCTGGCCATTGTGGCATTGAGAGTAACTGTAAGGCCGCGGAATTAGCCAGCTTTGGCACTAAGTTGACTGATGAGTGCACAGGCAATGGCATAAGCATAAATTTACAGACTTGTTAGCTACTTATCTTTGAGAAAAATGTAAGAGCAGCGAATGGAAGGTGGCGCAATGGAACCATCTGCAGAATTCCCCGACAACTGTGCCGACTCTCAATATATCATTTTTTTATCCCCATTTTTCTAAAATAACTTTCCTTGGTTATTAAAAAACGTTAGTTCACTTTGTTTCTTTGCGATTTCTCAATTATTTCTTTTTTGTTTGAAAACTGATTTCAAAAAATTTCCGATAAAAGTAAGGGAGCACAACGATGATTTTGACCAGATTAACACCCTTCCCATTCTAGTTTATTATCAGTAAAGCACTTTGCCATGCAAGCTCTGCGCACAGATCGGGTAAATTTCGGGTAAAATGTATCCGGCGTCTTCTCAAGGTGTAGTGGCCAAACGCCAGCAGCAACGACGAGCTTATATGAAATGTGCAACTTGCAGTCAATGGACAGCCATATAAAATTTGGAAAGTGGAGGTGGATAAGCCACACACTGCGAAAATATGCAACGAAAGTCTGTCGACAAGCTCTTGATTGGAACCCCTAAGAAACCCGCAGAGAAGTCAACCTTGGACCGCATGGTGAAGATCGCTACAAAAAAGAATCGATGAATATGGAAAATCGTGGAGCGCACTAAAATTCCTGGCCAAAACAGGACCAGGTGGAAATGCTTTATTGAGGCCCTATGTTCTAATGCGAGATAAAGGAAATGACGATGATGATGACAACGATTTGTACGTAATACGCAAGGTAATTGAGACTGAATTAACTACAAGTGAGATGATTCGCTCTCTAACTTTTGTATGGTGAATTACGAATGAAAGAGCGAATTACTTGCCGTAGAAAAGCGTCTTGTCGTGCACTCTGTTGCCAACCTAAATATACTTTTTATTTTAATTTTACCTCTGCATTTGCGATGTTGCCACTTCTGATGTTCTTTTGTATACTTTTATGGCACGCACTTAAACGCTTTAAAAATTATTTTATGCACTCCCAACTGCTGCGCTATGCTGTTTCAGCGAAATCCCGTAATATTGTGTGCACACTCAAGTCATAAATCCCCTTCATGCACTCTCACTAAATCGCTTGCTTACCTACTTACATACTTACTTAGTAAGCATGCGCGCGAAATTAGGTGGGGAATTTATTTACATGCATAGCCCCAACGCCAACAACAGCAACAAATACACGAACAAAAAAGAAAAATAATGGAGCAAAATCTTAAGTAAGCGCGCACTTTCCTGCTGTTGCCGGCAACTTTTTTATGGGCGTTGTAATGCCACTTGGCGCTTGGTAGAACAACACTCATTAGTATTTTCCATTACTCAAATATTTCTTTTTTTAACTTTATTGCTTTAAATTCACATTTCGCGTAGTTTTCAAATGAAAGCAAAAATGCGTTGCACTCCCGCTCGGCAGGAGCGTAGCGAAAAATTACTAAAAATAAATTTCTGCCAAGCATAGCAGCGGCAGCAAGCTGGTAGCGCTGGTCGAAACTGCAATTTCGGCTGGAAGGAAAAACTAAAAATAAAATTATAAATGTACGTATGCAGTAGAAATAGGGAAAAATGAAGTTAGCAGCATAAAAATGCCAATAAAGTTAGTTGCGCTAAAGAGCTCAGCACCAGCAGGTTCACAGCAGTTCATGCGGCAACTTTTATGCGCTTCACTCCGCGCAACTCTTTTTGGTTGTGCAGCGCTTACTTTTAAGTAGTCTGGCGCGCCGCAATTCCCTACACAAAAAGGATATGCAATGTGAACACGTGCGTATGTATGTGTGCGTGTAGATGAGAGAGAGAGAGAGCAAGGAAAACTCGCAGGCAACGACGATGCAGCAGAAATTTGACTTTGAAATTAAAAAATTCAGCATTGCAAAATAGCAAAGTAATATTCAGTGCGAGGTGGAATGCAAAGCAAAAATGTAATGCACAGCAAAAACCTGCACTTAAATTACTGCAGAGAGCTGTAGCAAAATTTTAGTGTTGCATTTCCGTAGGCAAGCAAAACAATTCAGCCAACTCTGCGCTGTTGTAGTTTTGCACCGCTGCAGCTGTTAGCAGCGCTCGCCTCCCCTCGTCATGCTTCGTTGACATTGATGACGTTTCGACAGCATCCAATTGTGGCCCTCTTTGCGCGCCCCCCTGTGGTTAACAGACTGGCTTGGTGGTGCTGCGGCGTAACCACTCTTTCTTGCTTCGTAGGTCTCTACTACAATTCTTTTCTGCAATGGCTGGGAAGGTTCCGAATTTCCTTTTTCATATTTTCTTGCAGACTTTTTCTATTTATTTCTGCTATTTTTTTAATTTCTCCTTTTTTAAGTTCATTTCCTCTGCCTTGCGTTTGCGGCCAAGTCAATGTGAAGTTCAGTTCAGCTTGGTGCGGTTCAGTGCCAGCGGACGACCTCTAATTTTAATCCTTTGCTATGCTTATTCTTCTGCCACTGCCACTGCCATTGTTTGCGCTATTTTCATGTTTCTTTTTTTCCTGGTTTTTATTTTTTCGTTTTTTGGTGGCTGAAATTTTCAACGTGGGAGCGATATTTATGCAGCGCTTTAGTGCTTATTTTTCATTTTTTGTGTGTATGTGTATGTGTATGCCAAACGGCTGCAGTCTATTCGCCTGCTACTACGCCGTTTTTCCACGTCTGCCAGCGCTTTGTCATAAAAGACTTTGGGGAGCAGCAGCAGGTCCAACACAAAAAAATATTTGAAAAAAATACATACCAAAAGAAAATTGAAGCGATCTGAAAAAAATGTTGAAAAGATTAAAAAGCGCAGAAAAATAAGCTATGAATTTTAAATGATTATTAATAACTCGACTAGATTAAACCGGCTGACGCTGTCAGCACACAATGCCGCCCGTTTATGATTGGAGTTAACGCGTTTGCTTGTTGGTCGCTGCAAGCAGGCAATTTGTTGGTGTTTTCAGCATATGAAATAGACTTGGGTGTGGGAGAGCGATAAAGTTGTGGAGCTAAAGGAAAGGAACTTTAGTTGTCAGGCAAAAAATTTTACATTCTAAATTACATTCATACATTTTACAGTTAAAGGAATGCACCAAAGCGCTGCAAAGATATTACAAAGCACAATTTCTGCTGACGCACCCAGTTTTATTTCAGAGTTTATGTTCTTAATTTTTTTTTATTATTATTTTACTTTCAAATTTGCTTCTTTAATTACCTCAAAATGACAGCTGTCATAAGCAGTCAGCTTTATTTCGCATTTATTGCAGCTTTAATGTCAAAAGCTTTTAATTATTTTTTAATTCTTTTACCTACCCAAGTAACCACATAACTCATAAGAATTAGCATATGATATTGCACATGGCGAGCTGCTAAAGGGTGTACCGCAATTGCAATGAGATTGAAACCCTGCGCTTTTAGTATTTTTACTTTGAGAATATTTGAAGCCTAATTTGTGCCGGCACTGCCACGTGAGGATAGTTGTTCCGTGTACAGAAGTCGCAGTGAGTGGGGAATGATTTGAACCACGAGGCGGTCTGTTATGCGAGCAGTAAATACTTGAGCGCTGCCTCTATTGCATTCAAAGATCATCTTTGGTGGGTCGAACGAAAAATTAGGCACTGAGTCGATAGTTGATCCAACTAGCGGAAAATTGTATCTTCAAAAGGAAATATCTGCCAGCAAACTGAGGGCAAACGGTTTCGTGCGTACAGCTTTCGGGCTAGAAAGTTGCGTTATGCTATGAGGCATTCCCCGATCGAAGAACAACGAAACAAATCGTTGGTGCTATAATGAATAGAGGTTTTAACAAATGGGCTGAAAGACCCTGGGACTAATAAAGAAAACACGTGTTGTTTTGTTCAAAATTCGAGCGAAATTTCTTGCCGACGAGCATTATTTAAGGTCTGCTGGAAGCCAAATCAAGCGAATCAGGAACTTCTAACAGCTGTCTTTTTAAGGTTAGTACTAATTGACAAAGAGGTGTTAGGCCCGGAACTTTTCAGCCCATGTGCTAGGTTAATTTTTCCGATGGCTTAAATCATCTAAATATTTTTGGATTTTCTTCTCGAATAACAAGCTTTATTTGGTAGCGCCAGGGAAAAGAGGAAGAGAAAGAGAAAATGTACAATAATGACAGATCGGTTTTTCGCAGTGCTGCCAAATTCTGTAATCGATGTGAAAAATATAAGCATTGCCAAATCTGCGGGCGATGGTGTTGGCATCCGGTTTTAGGTCTGCTTACTTACTAAACTACCACAAGGTCTTGCCTACGTTTTGAAGAAATATCTAAGAGCTAACATTTGGAACTTAGCAATATTTCATTGCACATAAGACTCCCACAAATCTTTGAAAAACTGCACGTCTAATGGCGAAAGGAAAGCTTGACGTGGAAAGTCTGCAAACGAGAAAGGCTCTCAATGCATTTGAAAGAATCAGGTGATTGTCGGACATCACATGGGTCATGACGGCGTTTTGTTTACGACAAAAAACTGAGATTGTATACGAAAAACATCAACACAACTTATGCTGCTTCGTTGCCGATTGATTGACGAGTGCGTGAATACGTATTAAATGAGCGGTCAGAACTCTGCTGCCGAGTTGCCGATCATGTGGTAGCCAAAGTTACTGACACAATTCCATTTTTCACTATAATTCATGGAGAAACATTTATTTTCATTTCTGAAGATTTACTGAACCGATTTGGGTTCATAGTTCTCGTGCTTCTTGTTCTCCTAACATTACAATTTAGTGTCGTTCCTAGTCAGAATATGGGCCAAAGTCTCCGTTTCTTGGGTAATTAGGTGCTACAGCTGGGCTAGCAACCCTGAGCAACCCCAAGTAAATCAGTGAAGAACGCTCTTGTGAATACATCTTAAGGCATGCAGCTCTGTCTGTTATAGCACATTTTTTATAGCGAGCCGCTTGCTCCAAGTACAGGCACCCGCTCTTGACCACATCTAACGCGATGAATCAGACGTCGAGGAAAGTTAGTTTTTTACCAAAGTTCACATCTACGAGCTGGAGATATTTCATTTCTCTCCTTCCACCCATATCTGGGAGGCATTCTCCTATCTACCACCCACCTCCCTATCTACCGCCCTCTAGGAATAACATCCGAGTATAATTTTGGCGTTCCCTGACTTAATATTAAATAAATTCGTATTGGTAGATGCCAGAAATTCGTATTGACAGGCGTGCGAGGGGATAAATTATATTCGCTCCAAATTCAGGAGTTTCTTTTCACAAATCTGTTTTTATTTTTTTGAGCTCTCAAACGCCGCTAGCAGCTAAGTAATAAATAAGATAAATTTTTAATCTCCGTGTGATCTTAATTTTTTTGATTTTCGAATTTCAGTAATGTCCTTAAGCGCGGATTTTAAATAACCACTTTCCGGTACTTTTTTCTCAGAACGTTCATCTGCAATGAGTCGACATTTTCAATTAAAATCCTATATTCTGACTAAATTATATGTTAATCAAAATTTTGCGCACCCTACACTCAAGCACTTAACCACTACTTATACACCTTTTCATTATTGCTGTTTGTTGCCCATATTTACTCAAAAATCTACTGTCACTTGTCAAAACGCTCGTTACCACCTCATTTGCAGCACTTAAACAACGCCTTTGCACAGCCATTCACTCAAATACCAATCGCTTTTGCTTTTGCTTATGCCATCGCTTCACCAGTTTCCGCCGCCCGCACATACCAGCCGTCTCGCTCGCTCTCGCAGAATAGTTCACACGCAACTACTTAGTAGCGCTGCCAACACTTTGTGGCGACTACAATTGTCAATAACTGTCAGTTAACCAATTGACATGCACATTAATTGCAGCCGCAATCACACAGAACACACCAACGGCGTTTAAATTAAAAATTAAAACCAAAACAAAAATAAAAATACAAGCAGAAACCGCAAAACAAATCGCTTACGCTTATTTAGGCATGCAAAACATGTACGCAGACACGGCATGAAACCGTGGAAAGGAATCACTGCTGGCGGCGTCTAGATTTGCTAAAATCCGCATTTGCGCAATTTTTTCTTTTTATTTCATTTAGTTTTTCGCCTTAATTCTCATCTTTCCATTTAATTTTTTTTTTTTATAATTTTTTCATTTTTTGCTGCCCGCACTCGTATCTCTCGCATCTCGTCAACATTTTTATAACCACTTATGCAAGTTCACTTGACTTCTTCGCTCTGCACCTTCATTTGTTGCAACAACTTTGCCATGGCACTGCTCATCATCATTACCGTTGTCATTAACATGCAACGTACGCGCCAAATGTCTGCAACGCGTTGACTGCTAAAATCGCGTACTCACCGCCGCCTCTCTGCACTGCGCCGGCCTTACAAATACAAGTACGAATGTGGTGAGTGAACGCCGCTTCATGGCTGTGAATATTTGCCGACTGTGCCTTGTGCGCTGCTCGAATGCTTGCCAAAGGCGCGCGCATTGCCAATTCTCGACTAGCAGCTAATTTTAAATGCAGCGCACGCACTGACAGTGGCGACTGCGATTGCGTTGGCTGTTGGCGGCCGGCTTGTATTGCTTGTACGACTGCATAGTTGCATTTTTTCGTAGGCGCTCTTACTTACGTACATTCACACATACGCGCACATACTCGTACCCTCACAATGGGCTGCGCCTATTTTCGCTGTGCCCTTTTGCAACGCGATGTTTTCGTAGCGCAGGTTCGCAAGGGGCATGCAGGTATGACTTTGCAGCACCTATCGCATACCGAGGCAACAAGAAGAGCACTCACACATGTGCATAAGTATGTGTTGATATATCTACTTTACTACTTTACTTGCGTCGAGCATGCGCTTCCTTTGACTCGCTGCTGCGCGCGCTCAAACAAATTGTCGACATTTGTTATTGCTGTGTTGAGAAATCGTTGCAATAATGGATAAATGGTAATGTATTTTATTTGCCAGGCCTTAAGCATAAGTGATTGTGGGATGCCGCTTGTGACATCGACGGCGCCATTATACCAGTAGATACTGCCACATCAGGAGTTTTACTCAGCAATGCATGCGAATTTAATTAAAAAGTGGGAGTGTATGATTGCTTAAAGTTGAAAAAAAAATTACTGCCAAAAAAACTAAAACAAAAAGTCTTCTTTGTTTGGCACACCTAAGGCTTCTTGACTGCTTGACGAAATTGCAAGTGAAAAAAATTTAAGCGCAGTAACACCTCTTGAGGCAATTAACTCAATCAATGGCATGCAAGAAAACTTAAAATAATTCCATTTTCTATACAACAACGTCATTTAAAGCAATTTTCTATACGCTTTTATTTATTCTCCTTGAGTAATTTTAATAAAATTCAATTACTTCAGTATTTTCTCAACAGAATTCTCATTAATTGCCGACTTCGACAACCAACTTGAATTCATTTAATGGCTCTGCGGTGCGCTGGCCACACCTCAGGTTCGCACATGCAACACATGCGCGGCAGACGATCTACACGCAAGATCAGTCTGCGGCTCGCGACTTTTTTGCTGCCCTGTGCCATGTTGTTTAGTTAATTTGTGCTGTCTTTTGTTTTCGTGTTTGTTGTTTTCCCAATTGCATTAAGAAAAATTGTTGCATGCGGCTGCGACATGTAGAAAACACCTACGCATGGCTTAAATATTGTCTTCAAGGCAAAGGTACACGTAAATGGATGTTGCGTGTTAAGAGCGCAAAAAAGTTAAGTAAAAATTTTAGTGTTAATGAAACGAAGGGCAGACGAAATGAAAGCTGTAGAAATTCGTAAGTTTAGTGGAAACGATTTTATGTACGAAGAAGATTTGTGCGAAACTTCAGCGGTGCATTAGTGTAGGGCGAGTGAGCTCTAAAATTTTGCTTTGCAAGCCTTAGATGTGCTTAGATAGGGAAAGAAGAACGACCCTGATCCTTCTCCGACAAAATTTGTCTTTACTGAAACATATCCCACGATGTATATATTCTAACTGATCATCCTGTCATATATTCCGATTTAAAGCTGGCATTATGCTTCAGAAAAAAGTTTCGTGAAGCCCATTTTCTGTTACAGGGCTCCAAGAAGTGAGTAAAAATAGAGAAAATTCTGTACAAACCTCAGTAGCACTACGGTCGAAATGAAAAGCCTTTGCGCTGCATATGAACCCAATACACTACCGAACGCAGTAATAGTAAGGCGGTTGTTTTGGGAATTCCGTTTTAGTAATATGTATGTGCGTTGAAGATGAGGCACATTCTGGTCGAATATATAGTATCTACAAAAGCATGAAAAACGTCGAGTCAGATCGGCATATCTGCTTTGAGTCCACTGTCCAGGAACTGAGGGTTAACAAGAAACGCGTTAATTCACATCTTAAATCTATTTTATTGTACGGTTGCAAGTTCTGGTCAACATCACAGGAAATCGCATCCAAACTGCAAAAGCGCTTGGTGAACAGAAAACTGGATAGCCAACATTGATTCACACAGACAATGCAATCAGATAGCAGTCGATATTGAAAGCCGTAACAGGAAGTGGGCCTGGATGGCACAAACTCTTAGAAAACCAGCGCAAGAAATACCAGATATGACCTTCGAGTGGAAGGCTCCGGGTTACAGGAATCTGGCGACTATGAGCACGGTAGTTGGTATCACCACCGTGCACTGTCTAATGGGAGCAGATGGCAAACGTATGGGGCTTACCTTTGTTTCTGTCGCTGCAGGAATGAGGAACATGTGGAGAGCGCTGCCTCGCTTTTATCAGAATATGATGTCGCTGTCTAAACTCTTATTATTTAGATGTGTGGTGCGCTTTATTTGCATGTCTAGGTAACTTTCTTTGGATGTGTGGCGCGCTTTTTTTGCATGTCTAGCTAACTTTCTTTGGATGTCTAGACTTTGAATTGGTAGCCATCCACAGTAGCTTACCGTTTATCCGTGAGACAAAGTGGTTTTACCACATTGGGAAATATCATAGAAGCGGTACTTGAGTCGAAGTGGTATTAAAATGGACCTCTAAGCCACCAGGGTCCTTTTCTATATCCTTATGAATAGTGCAATCACCGTAGCTGCTGTGGAGCTCTGGTAAGTTTGACTAGAAGATTTTTGACGCACTTCGTGATTAACCTCTTATTCTGCTCAGTTACTACTTTTTTGTATCTACACTTTCACTGGTGTAATTTCATTTTAAGTACACACATACATACACATTTTTCTATATAGCACGCAAGCATCTTAAAGGTTACTTTATCATTTGAAATCGGTGTTCCTTGATTTGTTGTTTTAAGTTTCTTTTTCACAACATGTCATGTTAAATTGCAACATACGACATTTGTACATGCAACATACAACATGTACGCCCACGCATGCGCGATTACAACGCAAATCCATTGTACAATGAACTTGTGAAACGGCTGTGCTGTAGCGTTGCCAACTGGACCTGCAATAGTCTGCACAACGCAGCTGTGGGAGGCAAACAAGCAGGAAACAAGAAGGAAATAAAAAAAATAAACAACAAATACAAAGAAACAAAAAGAAGAAAACCAAATTTGTTATTCAAAAGATGCTTGCAGCAAATCAGACATTCTAAAAAGAGCGAGCAGTTCGACGGCTGAAGAGTTGTAAGCTTACTAACTGCTTGAAAACAACGCAGATAACGAGCAGAAACAATGGTAATCACAACAACAGAAAACAATCACAGTAACGTAGAAAAAAAAACACGATGCATGTTAAGCAATAAAGCAATAGCAAGGAAACGAAATGAGGCAGACTAAACAACAGGCAAAGATGTACACACATACATACATACATACATTTAAGCCGCAGCAATTGTGCGGCGCGTAGCAGAATGGCAAGATAAGCGACAACATTGCGTGCGTGCTGACCAATGTCGGACTTGCGGTAGAGCAGCGAGCAAAAAGAGGCTGGACACCGCAAAATAATGTGCGGCAAGCGAGAAGAAGACAAAAACGCACGTAGAAAGATGGGAAACCCTTTACCACAGTCTTGGCGCGCCCACATGCCTCTAAGCTACACTGCTCCAAATATAGGGAGTTTCAATAGATGCTCCCGAACTTTGATGGCTTATAATGGATATCTGTATTGGCAAAATTACAACTGTAAAGATTGGCTGGAATACATATTTGGCCTCGAAAATTAAACATGAATCGGTACGTGATGCAAGACCACATTAAAACTGCTAAGCTTTACTATCAAAATTGGTGCTCTAGTCGCTAAAACTTTGGGTAGAAAAGCATCTACAGTGGTGAGACTCATTTTGGGCTAAGTATCTTCACAAACAAGCAAAATTGCCGGATTTGGAGAGATGAAAAACAGCGAGAGATGCGTCGGATGTCTATGTGGTCTCTTTGATCCAGCTGCATTATTGGCTCTTATTTTTTCAAAGACGCCGTCACTGTTAATGACGATATCTAATATCGGATGATAAAACCGTTCGTGAGCCAGGATTGAAACAAACCAAACATGTGATTTCAGCCGGAAAGTGTCAATTTATATGCTGCATGGAAAACATTGAGTTTATTAGAAGAGAAGTTGACAACTCTCGGACTCTGGCGGCGATATTAACTGGCCGCTGACCAATTCTTTTCTGAGAGTCTACGTAGAAGACGAGCAGGCAGCCAAAGTTGTAATCAACCAGAGAAAAACGAAGTTATCTTCCGCTTCCTCTGTGAATGTCCCTGCCCGATGGAAAGTCAAAGAGGTTAAGCCTTGGCAAAACGCTTTTTGAAAATCTCGAAGAGCTAGGCCGGCATAGAGGTAAACAACCTTATATGGTTTCTCAATCGCAGAATCTGGATAGAGTAGTGAAGAAATAAGCATATAACTAGTTCGTAGCGAGGATGTGGCAATAAAATGGTGCGGAAGCACTAACTGGATTCTTGTTGAATCACCACTTTAACCATCCAACCAACCAACGAGTAAACTCTGGTCTATGCAGACAAGCCGCAGGTCTGAAGGGCAACAAAACTCAAAAGTGGTACACCAGCGGAAACGTCAAACACTCCAAGTTACGCCTCATCGGATGTGGTCATCGCCCAAGCTTCTGCGTCATACGTTAGAACAGGCATGATGTAAGCCTTGTAGAGTGTTAGTTTTGTTCGTCGAGAGAGGATTTTACTACTTATTTACCTGCTTAGTCCAAGTAGCACTTGTTGGCAAGAGAGATACTCCGTTGGATTTCAAGGCTGGCATTGTTGTCGGTGTTTATGCCAGACTGTTTGATTTAATTACAAAATCTGCGCGCTCTAAACGCAACACCCCATACATATATGCGTGTATAGACTCATTTCTAACAGCCGAGCTCTAATTGTCTGCTCTTAAGTTGCATAGTGGACTTCCTTGCCGTTTGCATGTCTGCGGACAACACGCACACATAAATGCATACACACAAACACAAATATTTATATCCACTTTTGCGTAATTTGCCTCCGCATGCTAATTTCTTGTTTTGAAAACAGGAAAAAAACACTCTTCTGAAATCTCAGCAACACATTAAAAGAGCAACAAAATAATTAAACCGAATGCCGGCCTAGCCGCAACAAATCAATGTTCCACTCAAAGCGCTCGGGAAAGCATAAAAATCTCCATACACTCGTAAGGCGCAGACAATGAACGAACGTGCGTGCGTGCGTGCGTGCGTGACAAACATTCTAGCACACGTTAGTGGTCTGCAAAATGTTAGCATACATTTGCGTTTTCTCGATGCCACTACAAGCGCTTTCCGTGCCGCAACTCTCCTCTGGGAACTAACTGTCTGCCGTTCCACACCATAAAGTTCGCACGCCACTGCAGCGCGACTCGTGTAGTGTAGTTTGCTGAAAGCCCAAAAATTATGCTACACACCACACACCATGTAAATATATGTATGTATGCATGCAGCAACAAGCGAAGACTGTTATTATGGGCTGAGGAAGGCCGCAAGAAATCGCCGAAATCTTCCTCAGTGGCTTTTTGCCGCCATCGCCTTTCACTACACTTCACCTGCCACAAAGACTTTGTGCGACATATCTGTGTCGATGTATCTGTGTCGATGTATGTGTGTGCCCAAATATTCTGTTTGTACGGTTTTTATGTCGCCACTCTTTCGCACTCGGCCGTGCAGTCTTGCTCTGCCCTCTGGCGTGTTGCACGCATTCATCAAGCCATCACTGCCACGCTACTTTCCTACTTGCGACGAAATTGCGTTGTTGCGCTGCGTAATTTAAATAAATAATTAATTTCCTTCAATTAACCGCAAGGGCAGCATCGATATGTGGCGTGTGTTTTTGGGCAGCGGTGACAGTGGCACTGACAGCCGTCTCAACATGTAACGCGCTGCCTGCTGCTTTAGCCATTAGCTATTCAAGCAGGCAGGCAGGCATTCCGCCAGCTTCCATCAGCATTGAGTTGCGCCTCACTGGCCAACAATTTATGCTGCCTACTTTCTTTTGCCCAAGGTTTGCTTTACGACTGTCCACTCCCTTTCGTATGTGACGGCGTATTTTTGCTTTTCTCTCTGCTGTGTTTTTTCTTCTACTCGCGCCGAAAATTGTCGTTACTCTATAGGTCTCATTACTGCATCGACTTTGAGTTGCTGTTGGCTATTAGCATTTTTGCCCATTTTTATTTTTTTTTCGGATTTTTTTATTTTACCTACATCGCATATGCAAAGTCATGGTCGATTGCCAAAAACAAACTGCCACATAGTCGCTATTTTGCTTGGAATACTCCCTGTCGTTCAAATTAATCGTCATTTCCTTGTAGTAGGCAATTTTTGTTTTTATTTCTACGCTGTTTTTATTTTTATATGCTTTCGCCATCCCTTTAGTTTTAATGCCTGCTTTTATTTTCTTTTTGAAGATTCTTTTATATATAGGTATTCTTATATAGTTTTCTGGATGCGAACATAAAGTTGTGTACATTTTTTTTTTTTATTTCATAGTGCTTTTTTCTGTTTGTTATCCCTTTGGTTCTCTTTTAATCACTTCACTTACTCAACGGCGCCAGCTATGCGTTGACCCGTCTCGTACGACTGCAACATTGTAGACGGTCTGATTTTGTAGTTGTACTGGAAAGAAAAAAATTCTACATTAGAAATTAGTGCATAAGTTTTAGCACAGAAAGTGGCATGATTTACATCCCATTACAAGCTTTGCAATATTGATCTAAGAGCTCTACATTTTCTGCTGCTGGCATATCGTATAATAAAATTGTTTGAAGGCATAAAAGGCGGCATAATTAACACCAGAAAGAGTGGGTATTTTGAGAAATTTGCTGTAGACCGGATATTGTTAGGCGCGAAGAAATTATAAACCGTGATTCACGAAAAAATGATGGAATTACAGCCAGCGCCCTCTATGTTTGAATTCTCTTTTCATTTAGTTAGGCTACTGATAATTGTCGCTCTCCACGTGTGTGCAGAGTGGCACACTTAGGACTATAGACCCAGCGCTCTACCTCTTGTTTGATTTGACTCAAAATTCTGGAAGGAGAAGCCACTTCGCCTCACTGACGAAGATATAAAAGATAAAGAAAATAAGGTACAGTTCCATTTTAGTCAAGTTTTTCAATGAAAACTAAAATAAATAAAATACTAAATATTTTTTATGGGCAAATTATTGGATTTTCCTGCTAATAAAATTTCCATTTTCAGCTTTTCTTCTCCCGCTACTTACGGCAGCGTCATAAAAAATTTTAAAAATAAATTTCCCATAAAAATCAAGCCAAAGAATGTCAAAAATACCAGTCGCCTTACTTCGTCGCGACTATAAAAAGCATCAACTTAAATTCGCATAAAAATCTCAAATTGATTTGCGTGTAGCAAAAATCAAAACAGCAGTAAAAATAGCAAAGCAAAGTATGCACAATAATACTCGAAGTGGAGTAGTAATAATAAAAAAGAATCAGAATCAAAACAGAATTGCAACAACACGCAATAAACACGACATAGGAGACGAGTATTGCAACGAGGCTGACAATGACGCTACTTGACGTCAACAGCACAAGCCCACACATTCGGCCGTGATATGTTCATGTGAATGTGTGTGTGTGTGTAGAAATGTGTTAGGAAAAATGTAGCAGTGCTGCCACTTAATAAAATACTTCTTTTTATATTTAAAATAACAACTAAAAGAAATACTCTCACTCACATCGAGAACTGTCTGGTAGAGATGACTTAAGTCCATTAAGAGTTGGCGCAGGAGATGTTTTTCACAGATGTTTTGTTGTTTCCAAAGAGTATCTCCATACTTGTAAGTTTTATATCGACTGCTTTCTAAGAAAATATCGTTCAAAATGTTCTCGTTTGATTTATACTACTAAATGAGTACCCAGCCAAAAACCTAGTTGATGCGTGAGGCATCGGTTTTTTACTCTTTCTCATAGAATTTACTCTCCTCGAGCATCTCCTTGAACCTCTAATATGGTATATGAATGTAGTACCACTTAGACTTGGAACCTACTTATCTTAATCAAGTCAGTGGCAACCAATCACTTGGAGATCAACTTCAGATTTACGACACTGTTTTATGTCTGGAGGTACCACCTACCTACACTACCGCAGCTTCAGATAAGATTAAATGGAGGTTCGCACTGCGACCTCATGGTATTTTGGGCTCCCCTAGCTTACACCTATGGCATACACGAGGCCCCTCTTAGCCACGTATTTACCAAGAAGCAAAACCTACTTTCAAAATATCTATTCTTGATCTCCTTGGAAGATCTGCTGTTTTTGTCTTGTTATAGTTGGCCCAAATCTGCCTCGCAGTCTTACATATCTTCTTTGATCTTTATTCAACCATTCACGAGAATTCTTGATGGAGTTCTCTCTTAATTACTTCGAGTTGGCAGCTCAGTTTCACAGCTTTAGATTATTTACAAATATGCCGACATTCGTCAACCCTCTCTTTACCGTGCATGAGTCCTATAATCAGAAAAAGATGATTTGCGATTACGAGCTGTACTGGAATTGGTCTTTGGTGATGCCAGCGACAAAGGTGATATATAATATAAAAATACGCATTGGTTTGGTAATCTATCGCAGTAGCTTCCAACTGCGCTACAGGGCCTTCAATTTCCTAGTGATTCAAGGTTTACTAGCAGTTGCTTGGAAGAAGAGCAAAAGTAAGAGCATGCTTCTACGCCATGACCAATGCTGGAACTACCGAAATATATAGCAATAGAATCCTCCTCATTTACTCCGGCTCTTCTCTAGCCTCACCTTGAAATAAATTTCAGCAAGTAGTTTTTAAGGAAGTAGTAGTTAGGGAAGGAAGAACATAAACTGATTATATTTTTAGGTTAGGTTACATAGTTTAGATTAAGATGACTACCGCTCCCTCCCAATGACGGCGCCATGTGGGTGGGCTCTAATTTCGGTCACTTTAACTCCACATGTGATGTAAACAAGAAGCGCTAGAGATTCCGAAAGTCTCTGGGCCCAAGTCTGCTGAGCATTCATTGTTAGGAACGAGAAGTCACATTTTTGTCACAGCGAGCCAGTGGCATAAACAGTGTACGACGTTTTCTACCTCCTCCTCATAATTACCGCTGTAACTAAAGTCATTTATAAGAAATCCCATTCACTTCACTTCCTGTGCCTCTAGAAAAGGCAGTGTCCCGTTATGGTCTCCATCATACAATGAATGAATGGACGAATAGTTAAGTTAAATTACCTATTATGGTCTTCATTCAACGAATCTAGCCCAGATCTGTCTCGTCGCCTAGAAGGTGGACTCCCTGGCTCAGTTGCTATTCAAGGAAACCCGATCTAAGCCCGACTTTACTCAGAGATAACTGAAAGCCGGCGCTATGGCATGGTTCACTGCCTATAGTATTGTTCCTCTCCGTGTTCAGCTTGTCCGCGACACAGCTCGCAAGTTTTTTGCTTAACTATAAACTCTAGACACTTTAGACAGTGAATGTACTAACTTTCTTGGAAACTTGTTCCTGTACCGCTTTGCTTTCCTAGTAAGAAACAGCTGAAAACATTTCCTAAGAAAGATCTCAGTATACCTAATCCAACCGAAAGTCACGGAAAGAGTTATAAGAAAAGGAAATCCATATCATCATCATCACTTGGCGCTACAGCCTTGTGTGAGCTTTGGCCTACTGCACAAAATATCTCTATTTGACCCGATTCTTGGCTGATTCCTTACAAATGTTGACTTTGAGTTTCCTCATAAGTTATTTTCCTGTAGTTATTCAATCCATCTTGGTCTGCCTCTTGCTTTCATTGCAAATTTTTTTTCGTTGAGCCCTCGTAGGGTCCATTCTCATGGTATGGCATAGCCATCTTAGTCTTTCAATTTTGATCAAGCGTACAACATTTTCCCCTCGTATAAGTTGGTCCAGTTCATCGTTCCATCTAATTTGCCATTCGCCCTTTTCTTTGACTACACCGAAGATTTGCCTCAAACTTTTTCTCTCAAATACTTGTGGTTTGCTTTTGCCGTTTTCACTTATTGTCCATGAACCCCATATATTTCGGAAGAATTAGCTCTCTAGTAGGTGGCAACTCTGGTGTGCACTACCAGGCACTCGAAATAGCAGTCAACTACTACTGCTGCTGCTGCCTTGGCTAAGAAACGAAAAACGTATCGACATGCAAGACACGCGTGTAGGTGTCGACGTGTCCAACGGACTATTTTGCACATTCGCCAGTTCGTTACTTCTGCTATTCGTTTGCCGCCTATTTAACAGCCATTTCAAATGCTCTGACAACTCGCGAATTGATGGCATTTTGGTGCACCGCCTGCTGATGACGCCAACGCCCACATGCGCGTCAATTTGTTGCTGGCAGTCATATAAAATAGGTGCACTCTGCATTCATGCTACTGCCACATAAATTAAAACCGTACTGCAGTGCCCAAAAGCGGGTTGCTTAAATATTACAGGCGAAAAAGGAATTATCACGCGCTGCTTGTTGGTGGCCTGTTAGTTGGGTGAGTTGGGTGAGTTGGTCGGCTGGTCGCTTGGTTCTTGTTTGTAGGTGGAGTTTTCGGAAATTTGCAACCGACCCAAATGCAAATAGCGGTCATCAATGTGTGTGTGCAAGTATGTGACAGGCCGCATTGTGACGCGTGTAATGCAGTGGTAAGTCGCTGGTAGGCACTTAAATACATTTACCCAATACATACATGCATACACACATACACATACATACTTAGAGCAGTGGAAAAGTTTTGGAATTGCGTCATGTGCAACTGCATAAATTAATTCTAAATTTAACATTTAATTTGTGTGTGTTTTCATTTTTTCATGGAGCTGGAAAGCATCGATAGCCTTAACCCCACCAATGTGAAGTTTCAACCCACTAACACCCAACTCTTCTCGCCTATTCACTCCTCCATGCACTACATGCGTGTGTGTGTGTGTGAATGCATGTGCATGTATGTGTATGCACATAAAATTAGAAATGTTATTTGCTTAATGCACTTATAGCTCACTTCGATGTCCAGCGCTGGCTGAGAAGCTTTGCAACAGGAATTCGAGGAAATTACTTTGCTGACGTTGAACGATAGGTGCTTTCTAAGCTCTATTTATAGTATTGCAATATGTAAATACAGTTACATGCAAGCACAGCTAAGCTTAATAGTAAATAACGCACACCTTTCATGCGAGTTAATGCCGCTGGGGTGGAACGAAAAGTTGCATTGCATTTTCATTGGAAATCGCACTCTATTTGTAAGCTACAAGTTTAATTAGCACAAATTGTTGTTGTTGGTATGCATATAAGTGCTAGAAAATTTTGAAATATTTCAATGCAAATTACGAGTAGTTATAACTTCTGCAAAGGCGAAACTAGCAATACAAATTCCAGCTGAAGCAAAAATCATTTGAATTCTGCTGCTTGCGCAAATACAGGAAATCGAGGAAAGCTGCAGTAAAAATGTTTAACTGATAAATGTAATGCAGGTATTGTTTAAAAAAATGAATATTGCATATAAGCACTCAGCTTAAATGCTTGCTCTAGTGCGCATAAATAGGCTATTCAAAGCATTTTTAATTGGATTTCTTCCCTTTCGGGGCGAGGAGAGGCAATAGCTGCTGTTAAAGTACTTTCTCAGCCCATTCGGATACTAACCAAGTGTTTGAGTGTCAAAAGTGTTATTAACGCCTTCAAAGTTCTCCACATCAACAGCAATGCACCAGCTCTTGGCCCAGCAGTCGAAGCATTTCTGGAACTCTATTTTCGGTATAGCCATCAGAGCCGTCTTCCATTACTTCCATTTCGCGTTCCCATAGTGGACTCGATCAAACAGAAAAAATCCAAGGGAACCATATCAGATGTATTCGATGGCTGTTGGATGGTACTCGTTTCGCTCTTGGTCAAAAATTCACGCATAAGATTCGCACTGTGCTATGGTGGGTTGTCATGGTGCAACATTCACCAGTTATTTCCCCACAAATTATTTCTTTTCTGGCACCCAAATAATAGTCCTATTAACTGCCTGACCTTCTGGCAAAAATTCGTGGTTTACACTACCTTGGTAGTCCATAAAACCGTGAGCATTGCTTTCTTTTCTGACAGAAAACGACATGGTTTTGGTTTTGGTTCATTCGGAGCTCTCCACTCACTCGCCTGATGTCTGGATTGCGTGTCCTACTCATAAACCCATATTTCGTCTCCCGTAACGATGCGTTTCATGAATATTGGGTCCGATTTAGCCTTCGAAATCAGGTATTTGGCAATTTTACATGAAATTCAAATCTTCTGAACCAACTCTGCTGCAACAGGGCGCAAACCCAAATCATTGACTACAATATCTTGAACAGACCCATAAGCATTGTTCAAGTCCTTTGCCAGCTCTTTGTAGGTCCGATGGTTAATTTGTGGTTTTAACCAACTTTTCTTTCACTTTATTGATGTTTTCACCAGTTTTCGATATCGACGGCCTGCCTTGCGTTTGTGTTCCTCGGTGGACTCATCATCTCTTCTGAAGCGTTCATGCCATGCGTAAACGGCTATTTTCTTTAGAGTATCTTTACGGAAATAGTTGTACCAACATTCCCAAGGTTTACGCACCATTGAATTTTTTTAACGCAAAATTTCATACGAACTCTTTGTTGTAAAACCAGATTAATTTTAAAAACTTTAAGTAATTGAAATCAAAAGCAGTGGTACATTTACGCAAGACGGCGTAACTCTTACAGATGTCAAGCAATGGAAATAAAATTTTGATAGGAATGTTAACAACAGACGCGGCAATCCAAGAAAGGGAAAAAACCGCACTCCAGTGCGTTCGGCAGTTGGTTCGGAAACTTTTGGATCCACCTGGGTTCATGCCTGCCTTGCATATTCGTGCAGGCCAATTGCCTGCTATCAAGTCAATCTGAGCAGTTGCACGCTTGTAGTTTGTGCGCATCCCTCGAGTACCAACTCCTCCGACTCCCGCCATATTTCCGTCTCATTTTTCTAACCAACATTTAATGGCTACTCACCTGGGTCATAGATAAATTTCCACTCTTTAAGGTGATTTTTATCAGTTAACGGATTCGCTCATGCCAAATACGAGTATGTGAAATACGAGACGTAGCCGTAGCGCACAGAAATGACCAAAACGCAAAATGGCTTAAAAGCAAAGAAGACCAACAGAAAACACAAATAAAGCCAGCATCAAATGATGATGGCAATCTCGTTTGCTGCAAACGTTCAACCATCCATTTGTGTACCAGCGGCAACAACATACTTAGTTCAACATACTAAATTGGTGTGGCAACATACTCGTACTTCGCATGTGCAGCGGTATGCTATCTGTGCTTGTACGCGCTTGTTTGGCTTGCAACAAATGCCCCAAGTTGGTGCGGTGCCACCGCCACATTTGGTTGGTGGATTCGCGCGCACAAAGCAGTCGTTCGTTGGTGGTGGCGCGTGGGGGAAATGAAGGGGGTACCAAACAGAGTCGGTTGGTCATCCTCTGAGTGTTGGCTGCCAAGCGTTAGGAGTCGCGTTTCATTCCTGCTTTCATTCCTTCTGCCGGTTTTTTTTTTCGTTTTGCTGTTTTGCTGCCGAACATTTACTTCAATTTGAGTTTATTTTCTGCAATTTTTTCTTCTTGTCAATCGCCATGGGCAACACGAAAATGTGTAAGATTGTACGCGTACGTGCTTGTATAATTTAAAGCGTGTATACTGGGCAGTGGGTGTGTATGGGTGCGTGTTAGCTACAAATTTATTTTGCCGGCACCGACGTCTACAAATTTTATTTTCATATTTTTTAATGATTTGTTGTGCTCTGTTGTTCCCTATTACGCTTAAAGCTTTGTTTAGCGTCTTTATTCCTCTCCTTTAGACTTCCATTTTCGCTTGTTTTTTATTTAGCTTCATAAATTTATTTTTTTTTTCGCTCTTACATTTCTTGACTTTTGTTTTAGTTAGTACAAGCAATTGTGCCTTGCAGGTCAAATAAGCCACAATTGCCGGCATAATGATGTTGCAACATTAATGGTGATTGCGGCATGAGGCAGCGTAGCATCACATACGTTTTACAAGTGGCTGTGAATGTCTTAAAGCCTGATGGTGCCCACATGCGCATCCCAAATAGATAAATAATCTTATTAGCCGAAAAAATTGTAAGCTCAGTAGACACGCTCGCCGGTAACCCACAGAGCATCGCTTAGGAAGTTTTACCCAAATAAAGATTTCTATGAATTTAGAGCTTCAACTAATAAAAATCGCCAACTGTGTAATACAACAAGCTTAAAGCCTCAAAAGGTGAAAGCTCAAAAAGCTGCTCGAAATCTCAAATCGCACGCCTTTTCATTTGCTGCAATTAAAGTGTTGAGCTTTTCAATTAGCTGCACCGGAAGCTTTCACATAACCATAATGAGCCATCTTGATCAAAAAGTTCAGAAAATTCAAAAAACAGGTTTGTGCCTCAAAAGTAATATTAACGCCTTCAAAATACTCCCCATCAACTGCCAATGCACCAGCATTTGATCCAGCTCTCGAAACATTTCTGGAAGTAAACAGTTTTCCATTATTCCCAAGGTTTTCGAACGATTGAATGGATTTTTAACGTTAATTCTGGTCCATTTTTAAAACAGCAAAAAATTGAAAATTGGGAGATTTACTGTAGATGGCGTAACTTTTACAAATGTCAGGCAATGCCGAAAAAATGTTTTCTATGAATGTTAATCGCAGATGTGGCAACCTAACAGAAAAAAAACCGAACTCAAATCAGTTCACTTAGAGCGTCACCTGGCGTTTGTTGCGCGAACTTTTTGATGAAAGTGGTAGTCCATAATTTTACTCTTTTATTGAGCACTTTTGCCGATCTGACTTTTAAAGAGGTAAGTCGCACTGTTATTTGTAGCACACCCGAGCTATTGCCTGCCGTGAAGCCACCGCTACTAAATATTAGAAAAAATATAGGGTTGTTCAATAGGTGCGCTTCAACTTTTTTCCGATAGGGAGGGCGAACGACGCAATATTTTTTATTTTTCGTATGTCATTTGTAAACTTCATTAGTATACATTTCATCATGGAACGCTACACACTTGAGCAACGATTGCAAATCGTGCAAATTTTTTATGAAAATAATCGTTCTGTTGCTGCTACTTTAAGAGCATTACGGCCATTTTACGATGCATTTAACAAGCCGTCCCGTTTTGGGGTTATGTGAAGTCATTGGTCTACAGTAACAAGCCGGCGACGATTTGTGAGCTCAGAGTCAATATTGAACGCGAAATTGCTGGAATTTCGGCCGATTTATGCAAAAGAGTGGTCGAAAATTGGGTTCAACGATTGGACTTCGTAAAACGTGCACGCGGTGGTCATGCAAAAGAAATCGAATTTCATACTTAAATGTATATGTTCAAACTCGATAATAAAAAAAAAATTAGTTAAAAAAAGTCAAACCGTTTGTGTTTTATTCAAAAAAGTTCAAAAGTTGAAGCGCTCTTACTGAAAACCCCTATATTTTAGTTTGTTAATTGATAATTTATACTTGCATTAATAGAGCCATTGAACCGTCGCTATGGAGCTCAATAAAATCGTTTAGTTTTCATATGTCAAAGCTTACAAATTTTCGAATATGAAAGTGCAATTCTGAAGCTTGAAAGTATCAGAAAACTGAGAGCTTTGACAGGTGAAATTTCCAATGACCTAAAACATGCTGGTATTCAAAGTTAAAAGCTGTACGCTTTCAGATAGGTGGGGCCCAAGCCATTTTTAATTGGAATTAAAAACAATTTATTATGTTTTTAAACTAATGAAAATCGGGTATATTTTTTAACTAAATTCTTTGTAATTTTCAATCAAAAGTTTCACTACGCAATACAGGTTCCCTAACTGTTCAGCAATCACCTTTGCATTCAATTAAAATGAATATTGGCAAGTAATAAATGAAAAGTAAAAAAGGGGAAATCAACAAAAAAACCTAACAAAAAATACCTGTGTAAAATATGTAGTAGAAAATTTACAACCTTCGCCGGTTGCACATATATTTTCTTGTTGTTTTTATACCTTTGTTATTGGCTTAGCAATGCAACAAAGCAGCCATAAATTCAATCTTTTGCGATTTCCACAAAAACAGAATAAGTGAAAAATCTCAAATAAATGAAATGAATGAAAAAAGTAGAGGGATTGCAAAATATTGAACGAAATTGCTGTTGGATAAAAATAAATACCTGTGCCTGTATGAGTGCGAATGAGTAAGTTCTGTGAAATGGTGGAACATGCGAAAGCAGAACAAGAAGAAAGAAAAAGCCTGTAGAGGAAGTTGTAGAAAATCTATTACAAATTACAAAACTTTATTTGGAAAAGCGTAGAGTAAGGTGTAAAGGACAAGCAACATTTTTTTATGATTGAAAATTAAGTTGGAAATCCTTTTAGTATTTAAACAAAGCTCGGGGACACAAAAATTCTTTTAGGTGGAAGTGACGGTCATTGAGCACACTCCAGGTACTTAATTATTATAAACTTAGTTTGGAAGAAAAAAATTTAAATAAAATAGTAAACAAATTTAAAAAAATAGTAAAAACGTACAAAAATATTGAAACATAGTAAGTAAATGAAAAAAACATACATATTAAAAAAATTGGAAACAAATAAAAAAATATTAAAAATAAGCAAACAAATAAAAAAACATATTAAACAAGTTATAAGCAAGTAAAACAAATATTAAAAAAATTGTACATAAATAAAAAATATATTTAAAAAAAATAAACAAATAAAAAAATAGTAATCAAATAAAAAAAAATATTGTCAAAAATAGTAAACAAATAAAAAGTTTTAAATTAATTTTAATTTTAAAAATTGTGAACAAAGAATCGTAAGCAAATGAAAAATTTATTAAACAAATAAAAAAAATATTAAAAAAATATTAAACAAATAAAAAATACTAATCAAATAAAAGGAATTTTAAAAATATAGTAAAAAAATATCATAAAAAAATTGTATTTCTAATAATCAAAATAATCGCCATAATAGCACAAAAGAATATGAAAAAAATTGATTTTTCACAGAAAAAAACAAAATAATAAATTTAAAAGTATTGAAATTCAAAACAATTATAACTTCTGCATTACTAACATTTGCTTATCCTTTTTATAACAAAAAATATTAAAATTAAGTTGATTCCCGCACACAAACCGCTTAAAAAATTAAAAAGTATCTTTAAATAACGGAAAAAATTTAAAAAAATTGTTTTGGCTTAGAAGAGAAAATTTCTAAAAAAATCAACAGCAAGTCGCTTTTCACCTCCTGCGTGTAACACATGGAGGTACCTCTCTGTCAGCTTATGAAAGAGTACATTCGAAACATACCACCGCCTTGGGTGGAGGGAGTTCAGAAGGTGTGACCAACGTCAGACCATTAGCTGGCTCTCAGCGATTTTAAAGAAATCAGCTAATCTGCTGACATCACCTCGGGTGGGACGGCGGTTTGTTTAACGACAAAACTGGGATAGTTTTGGCGATATACGAGAAAAACCAAAGCAGCTAAGTTTACTTCGTTGCCACCTGAGCAAAAACTTGTTGCCGAGGAGTCAGAGGCAGAGCTTTGCTGCTGAGTACCCGCTGATGTCGCAACCAAAATTACTATCACAATTTTGATTCGGATAGCCAAACCTTGGAGTATTTCATCGTCTCCCAACCTTACCCAGTGCATAATGCTCTATTCTCTTAAATGGAAGATTTCACGGAATTGTCTGGATACAAATTTTAACAGTCCCAACCTATCGTAGTGTAATGAAAAAATGCATATGGACTCCTCACAGCTTTCTGTCTGCTAGGACCAGGCGGCAGTGATTGGTCTAAGAGACAGCTACTCGGCCTACCAAGCAATAGCAGTAGCCGCTCTTTGGCAGCTCCGAGCGTATCGAAATTATAAGGCTTGAATAAACGTGAAACAAAAGGAGATAGTTTACTCAGCCTTCGGTTTACTTTTCTCTCTCTCTTTGTCCATCTCTTCATCTACCCTCTCTATAATTTGACACCCACCCTCCGTAACCTAATACATAAAATCTTCTTCAAATATCAGGGAATATTTCTACGAACCTTTTTCATGGAAAAAATGCATAGGGGAGCCACCGCTACTATCAGAAAAAATCCTTCGTTTTATATAGTAATGATTCATGTCAACCGTGAGTTTTGCACAGCAGGCCTAAGAATGGCCCATTCAAATGTAAAAGTTTAAAAGTGTTCAGAGATGGAAGCTCTCTTATAAGGCTTTAAAGTATGTGAAAGTTACAGAAAACTTACCAATAAAATTTTCAAATAAACTAATTATTAAAAAACAGATAATGCAAACTTTAACACGAAAAAAATGTTAAATGAAAAATAATTATTTTCCAAATTCATATTTAATCGAAAAAATTTGAAGTAGGTAACCCAAGATGCCGTTAAATGTACGCATTGAATAACGCAAATTCAGGGGAAAAATTGTATTTTCATTTTTATTCATGTAGGTGCATAGGAACACATGCGTTTGTATATATGTTTTTTAACCGTAGCAGCTTACACACATATGAATATATTACTTATGATCTCCCAATTGCTGATTGCTGCTGAAAAGGAAGTGCACCATTCCGTGAAACTTCAAACCACCTGCCGCTCGCTGGCGCTGCTCCTGCTGCTTCTTGATGCTAGTGCCTCCACCAACGCCAGGTGAACAGCAAAAAATCAAGTAGTAAATAAAACAACAACAACAGCAAGTATAATAAAATATTGCTATCCACTTCTGCACAAACAAATTTTTCGGTTATAAATTCCGAATAGCAATAAAAATTCGCCGAAAGAAATTTGTTGCGAAATTTGCTGCTCGTCCAATTTATTTTTATTTGTGCGCATCTCACGGGCCGCACTTCTGTCCCGCCACCCCCCGTTCAACCGCTACCCCTTTACATTGATGTACAATAATGGAAAATGCAATAAAATTGTGAGTGTGTGTGGGTGGGAGAAGTGGTGAAGCGGTGAAAATGATCAAAAACCCAAAAAAAGAACAACAAAAACAAAAATAAAAAAACTGCGTTCAAAAGTGAGAGAAAATTGGTAGAAATTGCCAAGCGGAAGAAGGGAACGACAGCTAGAAAAAATGGCGCTCTAGCGAAAAATCTATTACCACAATCTGCCAGCGTAAAATGTAGGTGAACACAAACATATGCGGACTTACTCACTTACACGCACACCCACAAACAGTGGGACTTTTATGTACATAGTTTCATGCGTAGTTGCTATGGAGCTTTACTTCACTTATTTTTTGTTTGTTTTGTTTTGCCGGTGTTGTTTTCATTTTTGTTGTTGTTGGTGGTGGTGATGGTGATGGAGAATTGGAGAAATGCATAAATAACATAAAATAGACAGGTTAAGATGCATAACAAAAACCAAATAAATACCAGCTTTGTCGAAACGAGGTGAAAGAAGATGGAAGGCAGGGAATAGTAGAAGTATAAAATTGGCAACAAACAATTGCCGCTGCTGCTGCTGCATGCAAATCCATAAATAAGCTATAGAAAATACAATTTCACTTATATTTTTATGGCTTTGCGTTTGCGAGCACAAATACGAAAAATGAAACTAAAGGAAAATGATTATAAATAAATGGAGGAAATCGTAAAAATCGCTCATTCCTTTTTCGACAAAAAAATTTTCAAGTTTTTTCAATCAAAATATCGTTGCTCAAATGAGGCTTCACTGCGGAATTGAATAGAATTTCAATTTGGCCAAAAATTGAGCTAACAGATGAACAGTAGTTAAGGCGCCTAATGGTATGTTACTATTTATGATTTTGTGCAAAAAACTATAATATGCAAGACTGATGCTTATGAACTATTACACAGCATTTTGTGGAATGCAGTTCACTGCGAATATGTTAGACTCCTATAAGTAGACTACCTTTTTTTGCGAAGAAATGATTTTTCATTTTGCAAAGAACTGTAAACCGGAAAATTACACCATCACACCATTACAGCGAATATTAGTAGCTACATTTTGTAAGTTAATGCACCCCAGGCTACACTACTTTCGTAGAATTCGTTAATTTATTATTGGAAACGAGATTGTAGCCTGAGAAATTTTATATGTAGATGTTTTGAATACATTTTAACCACTTTTTACAACTGACGAAGAACAGATCAATTGAAGCAGTTGGTTGAGGCCCCTTTTTTCTCCCTAGAATCATAGGACATAATAATAATATGATAGAAATCTGTCTGAAATTGAAATGAAATATGAAAAAGCGAACCAAGAAGCACCGTGAGAATGGCTCACTCCTAAAATAATGAGGCTAGCAACCCCATTTTATTCGAAGCTCTGGAAATTAAAAGCGTTGATAGTCAAGCAGAAATGGGGAGAAATGACAGAGAGAAAGAGATAGCATAGACCAGAGACAGAGATAGCTAGTCCTGTGAAAAGTTTGCAGATTCTTTCTCGTTTTCAAGAACATCGATACCCAAAATTCATAGCCTTGCTCCAGCAAAGGCAGGACACTCACATTCTCTCAACATTTAAAAAATGTAGCATATTCATAGGCGTCTAGCACAAAATTTGAGCCCATCAGGGTTATGCTATTAATTATGCTATTTTTTTGCTTCCAAGGCATAATTTCTACATATAGTAAATGCCATGCCCCAAATTTATAATTTGCTTAATTTTTCAACATGAAAGTAAACTCGCTTAAAGTTTCCAATTCAGCACCGACTTTTTTTGTAATATAAAAACAATTTATGTTCCTTTTAGATTATTTACTCATATGTGAAAGTCAAACAAATAACAAAAGTTAGATGCAGCATTTTCAGGTGCAATAAATTGAGTAATACAATAGTAGCAGAAAGCAAAGAGCAGTGATGCCGATAAAGATGCATTCGCATAACTTTTGTAGTTATTTTCATTCTCATGTTTATTATTTTTATTATTTTTTTCCATCTCAGTCGCACTGATTTGTTTGTGGCCCAGAGCAGACAATTTATCTCTACTACAAAAGCAAGCAATAAAATATGAGTGCATGTACTTGTGTGTGTATTAGTGTATTGTGTGTATGTATGCATGCAACTATGTGTGTGTGGTATGGTAGAGTTGTTTATTTTATTTATTTTTTTATTCCTATTGTAGCAAAGGAGAGGCCCCACTCGTGAAATTTGCAATCAAATACATACAGGAATAAGCAAACATGCGTATCTACTTATACATGTACATGTGCACGCGTATATAAACGGAGCGTGCATGTAAAATCTATATAGACACATACATAAATAAATATTTCACAGTTCCATTGTCACAAATAGCCAGTCAAAGACGATAAAGTACGCAATTGTTCATATAAAAAAATATATATTCATACTTACTTTATGCACACACACTATCAAATTTGCATTTATACGTATTTCACGAGTGAGAGAGTTCAGTGGAAAATGCGGAAAATGCAAAAACTAAAAATAAAAAATAGAAAAAAACAAATGCTAACAGTTGAGCGGCTGCTAAACTAATGCCCAAAGCTAGAAACATACTCACCTACGTATCCTTGCATAAGCATTCGTGTGCACTTGTGTGCATATAGGTACATATGTGCGCATGCTGTGAAGTGTGCTAGTGGGCAGCAGCGAGCGAAAGAGCTGTGAGTGGCAAGAAAAGTGCTGCACATGCACGCATTGTTGAAGTTGGAAAAAAGCGTTTCAGCCACTTGTGGTTCAAACGCTTTTTGAAAATTCTTTAAAGTGGCAGGAAAATTCGTAATAATAGCAATTAATTTAAGTATTAATAGCAATTTTGGTACAATTTAACATAAATGTGGCCTACTTTCAGGCGCATTTGCAAACTTTAACATATATATTTTTAAAGTGCATGCCTTTATTTTCAGTTTCGGTGGTAATTAAAAATATTTAAAGCCAGTTATTTAGAGACTGTTGAGCACTTTCTCGGTAAATAAGCACATTTGTGGGAGGAAACGCAAACGTTTGCAGGTAAGATTATGACACGACTTCACCATATTGATTGGGAACGCAAAGCGTTTCAGCAACAGAGAAGGCGGACAGTCTCTGACGAACCGACAACAAGCACAGACGTTTGAGTGAAACACTCAATACAGTATGATACAGAAGACAAGACGGTAGTGAATTAAGATAACACTACTGCAAGCTTTCCAATGCCTCCTTTACTTTGGACCACCTATAAACATAGTGGGAGTAATTGAGACTATCGACGGTGTATAGCCTTCATACGCCTACAGGAGAGGAACCTGGACGCGGGTACCTGTTGTGTCTTCGGACATAAACGCGGCTCTACCCAGAAGTTATACTTTTGTGGTCGCAGGGTAGCCGAGGTGGAGGATTGTTATAGTATTAGTGGGAGCGTGCCCCACATACCATTGGTGTGACGGCACCTTTGAGATGTTTCTCCCCTACAGCAACATCTCTGGCTGATTGTAGATATCGGCCTGCTGGAGGTCTCATAATGGTTTCAAAACGGTGCTTTAGCGCTACTTGAGGAGTGCCAGAGTGGTACTTTAACCATTTCACCAACCTACCTAAAAATATTTATCAAAAGTATGAAAAAGCGTGCCTACTTCTCGGCGCACACCCTTAATCATGCTGTTTTTGAGTTGCTTTGAAGCATCGGATGCTCTTATTAAATGAAAACATCAAACAAATCAGTGAAATCTACATATTTTCGTATACGCGCTGCAGTGTAGTGTGTTTTGCAGGCAAATGAGCTTTAAGTTAAAAATATTGCATAATTTTAAGCGCCGTTAAGTAAATTAAATTATGTTATCCTACAAAAGATTCACATACAGTTTTAAGCCGTCTCCCAACGGCAAACAATTTTTTGTAAGGATCTTTTTCATTGCAGAAACTCACTCGGAAGATTGCCATTGCCTGCCGATGGGCGACTGCTATTAGGAAAAACCGTTTTCTCTTATTTGCTGTTTCATGCACGGAGATTCAAAACTACGCTTTCCCGAATGGTAGTCACGCATCAGCTTATTCGGCTCAAGTGGTCGCGTTACGCTTTATCAAAAATTGTCTACTTTTGTATAGCAAAACATGTTTGCCCTTAACCCGTTGTCGAGGCCTACAATTTGAAACCAAGAATTTATTGCATGGACCAATACTTATATACAAAGAGGTTCGAGGCTAATAGAGGACTAAATTAAGTTGCTATATATTTAAACATAACATACTTAGCTCCATTAGGAGTTCGAACATACGCTGCGCCTAAACCTGTGCTACACAAAAAAAAATGTTCAAGGTTTTAAAAAATTACCACCAAAATGATCTTAGTATGGTTGTTGTTGTAGCAGCTTGTCAAGCCTTGCTTAGACCAGTCAGTTCATCAGACTGCGTCAGACCAAAGGGAAAAGGGATGTGTTTGCGGTCTGCTTTAAAACTTGCAATTGTGCTTTTTATCAAATTAAAGGCATTAAATCTGTCGCTAATTTTTAGTACCCTTTCATTATTCCTTCATAATTTAGGCCTTTAATATCTCCATCGAATTAGAAATCTAAAAGTTCGGAAAATTTGCTATAAGAATAGAGGGAGTACATATGAAGAGTCTGTGATAGTTTTGAACTTTCGACACTGAGATAGCGCTCTCAACGCCTAAGAGTATGCTACAAGTTATGAGTTTTTAGCTCTAAAATCGTTATCTCGATTAGACGTAAAAACCATACGAATAAAAATCTCAAACCTTTTTCAAATTAACATAAAAATGCAACAAATTTTCATGAAAATTTCAAGTTTCTCAATTGAAACTTATGGCCCATTGAATATTGGTATAACAAAATGCAAGCTTGAAGTAAAAACTGTATCATAAGCGCCAGACCTTAGCTTGTGCACACACGCCTACAAATACACGGCAACCGAAATTAATCATACAATTTGGCTTGTACTATCTATACATATTTTTTTTTTTAATTTTTTAATAATAAATTTATATTTACTAATTTTTTTTTATTTTAATAATTATATTTTCTTTTATAAGTTTATTTTATAATTTTTTTTTTATTTTATAATAAAAAAATTTTCTTTTGTAATTTTTTATTTGATACCTTTTTTATTAGTTAAAACTTATTACTAATAAAAAAAAATATTTTGAGTGCCGGAAATCTTTACTTTGATCCTCACGCACTCCATGGCTTATAAAGGGCGGTTAAGTTTCAAGGGCCGGTATTGATTTTGAATAAAATACAATTTTTTTAAGAAATTATTGTCATTTCGCTTTATTATGATAATACTGGTATGGCTCAATTACGCATGAAACAAAATATCGGCCAAATGGCCGCCGCGGCCTCGGCGGCACACCTCCATCCGATGGTCCAAATTTTCGATGCCGCTGAGGCATAATTGAGTATCTATTGCCGTAAAAGTACCGAATTATCACATCCTTTAGCTCTTGAATTGTTGCTGGCTTATCGACGTACACCTTTTCTTTCGAATAACCCCAAAGAAAGAAGTCCAACGGTGTCGTTGACGTTTAGGTGTGGTTCACATTCAACACCGGCCTTTGAAATTTAACCACCCTTTATATTTGTATACTCCAGCTCTCTGGTTAACAAATATGAGTTACGTACGACGTCATTTGCAAAAATCATAAATCATCCGATAGAGTGATAACATTTGCGCCACCTTGTAGGTGTCTAAATTGCAGTGTAGTCCTTTAAATCGCTCGTTTTGTGAAAACTAAAAATTCCGAACATATATTCAAATGCAATTACAAGCTTCACAAAGCTGCAGGCTAACCCACATTTGAAAATTCTGCCACTACACCTTTTCCGTATACTCATTCTCCCCCCAAATTGTCCTGCTTTTTGTGTGATTTCTCCTTACCCTTTTTCACATTTGCATTTTGCCAAGCACCAAATAAAGCTGTGCAGTCTTACGCATGCCTGCACGCACAAACACAACAGCCGCAGCAGCAGCGGCAACTGTCACACGCACCCACACACATGCAAACACAAAAAGTATGCAAAATGCACAGCTTTAACGCTACTTTACCGCTTTGCTCCACTTTTCAAAATGTTGACGTACACATGGCGCACGTTTGCTTTCGCACAAAATTTTTATAACTGCGCTTGGAAATACTTACAGCGTTGTTGTTTGTTTGCTGGTTGTTTGTGTTGTCAGTTGTGCATTTGAGTGAGTTGAGTGCTTTGAGTGAATGCGAGTGCGAGCGCGCATTTTGCTTATTACATTTTTAGTTGTTAGTTTTAACTTTCGCTGATGTTGCTTTTGTTGTTGTTGTTGTTTTTGTGAAATTCTGCTGCTTGATTGTACGGCTGTAGCATTCCAACAACAGTTTGCTTAGTTTATTACTTCAGCATTTACTTGGGTTGTTTGTTGTTGTTGCTGCTGGTGCTGCTGTTGCATTGCTGCCATATTTCCAGTTAGTGTTACTGTAGTGCAGTGCACCTACTTTCATTTGTTATCCGTGACACTAACAATCGCACTCATACTAACACACATGCGCTTACGCACACAACAGCATGTCATGCCCTATTTCACCGTTATGCCACTTTCACTGCAAATCCTATTTTTTCGCAATTTCGCTTTATGCAAATTTATGTTTTGCCCCCTTTGTTTAGATCGCATAGAGTGGATTTTTTGCGCTGCTTTTTCTCATTTGCTTTTGTTTGTAGTAGCCTGTCAAGCAGTCAGGCAGGCAGTCACTCATTTTTGACAGTTCTCAGCACAATTTATAACATTTTGTGTTTCGGCGATTTAATTGGAGAGTAATATTTGTTCTTATCTTCCTCTGCACAGGTTTATGTGGAATAGGTAGAACTTTGTGAAGCTTAGAAGCTGAAAGAGGCTTGGCTGGGAGTTCTAACCAAATTCGTTGATTCGGTAACAATCTTACTTTTCTGACTTGCAGTTTACCTACTTAAGTTTACAAACAAAAAACCAATTTGATGAGGAAGTAGAATTTCATCCTTTTACAAATTTCATGTCCCTATATCTGTATATACCTATGTATAGCATTTAGTTCAATCGAATACCCGATTTTAATTGAAATTCTTCGCTCTTATCAGCCACAAGCCACAAATATTTAACCAAAGGGTAAACCATAAACAGCCCTCGTAGAAAAGACGTTCGGTTGATGGTCGGTATTATTACAGGACACAACCCATGAGGTCAGCCTATGACAACCGTTTGAATCATTGAGGACTCGATTTACCCGACTTGCTTGAAGGAGGCAAATAGCACTGAGTTAGCACTACGATTCGATCGATTTGCAGGCAGACGTATGTAAATATACGAGGGCGCTTCGCTAAAGTAGTATTTTTCACTGATTTAATTATAACTCGAAAAGTTATGGGGTTCTCCTTATGGAACTTGTAGGAATTACTGAGGATAGTCTAAGCTATAATTCTTATCAAAATTTTGAACAAAAAAAAATAACATTTTTCGAAAAATCACAAAAAGAAAATGTTTAACAAAAATTTCTAAAAAAAAATTGTCCCAAATTTTTTTACAAAAATTACCAAAAAAAACTGTCTCATAAATTTTTACAAAAATTACCAAAAAAAATTGTCCCAAAATTGTTTACAAACATTATATTACCGCAAAAATGTTCCCCAAAACTTACAAAAAATTACCAAAAAAAATTTCCCAAAACTTTTTACAAAAATTACCAAAAAAAATTGTCCCATAAATTTTTACAAAAATTACACAAAAAAATTGTCCCAAAATTTTTTACAAATATTACCGCAAAAATGTTCCCCAAAACTTAAAAAAATTACCAAAAAAACTTGTCCCAAAAATTTTTACAAAAATTACTAAAAAACTGTTCCCCACAATTTTCAGCAAAAAAATTTAAAAAAAATGTCCCAAAAATTGTTAACAATTGTCAACAATTTTTCGCCGTTATATACCGAATTGATTTTGAAATTTTTTCCCGCAACCCACAAGCCGCTTTCTCAACAAATTTTCAACGCCTCTTTGCGCCTTCTTCAACAGCTCACACCACATGCAAAGAATTTAATTTCACAGCAATTCATAATTTATTTCCGCTAAATGCCATGTCTTTTTCAGCTAGAGGTCTACAACCTCAACTGCCAAGTGCCAACTGCTAGCTAACCACTACACTCTCCCCCATACAACCTCTCTAACATCACTCCGCCAACAAAATACACTCACTGCAGCGCATCTGTTTCTGCCAATCTTTCGCCATTTTCCCTGGGCCATTAAGCACTTTCTTGGTCAATCAATTTTCCACAATCCTTCTACTACTATGTATCAATGCGATTTGTTGTTGTTGTTGTTTTCGCTGCAGTTATTCAAACTTTGTTGTCAGCAGTTTTTAGCACAACTCGGCATAATCAGTTTCCGTTGATGACCTTTGTATTGGCAGTGCATGGCAAGCGCGGAAGAGAACGCGTTGGAGTCGAACGTTCGCAACACAACAGCAGTCAGAGTCATCAAACTGTACCAACAAAAATAATAATGAAGTATAAAAGAAATAAGCTGTGTAGCACATCTTCGCTAGCCATCAGCAATTGCCAGCCACAATTGCGGCAATCTGCTCGCTAGCCGAGGTTGAGGTCCGGCGGTTGCTTTCTATATACATCCATATATACACATATACACACATGCAGGTACAAAGCGTTCAAATAACTTAAAAACTGTCCGATCAATGCCTAATACGTTTATTTGCCAGCTTTGTATACCAGCAACTGCGCTCTTTTGCCCTCTCTTTGTCGCTACTTCTGCTGTGTGCAACTCCCCATTTGGCCTATGGCATGTGCAGCAAACATACATGCAATATGCAGCATGTGGCATTTATATGTTATTATTGTTTTTGTTTTTTCTTTTTTTGATTTTTTTTTTGTCTTGGCCTTTTCCGTACTTGCGTTCTTACATGCCCACAATGCCACAATATGCGCCTACTTGCGCTTTGCATTGCCTCGCCACAAACTCACGTCAACTATCCCAGCTATATCAGCTTCTAGCTGATGTTTTGCCTTTCAATCCCCAGTCTTTATGCTTGTCTTTCTGTCCGCACTTCAACCCTCAGCCGCAGCAGCAGCAGCAGTGCAACTATTCATGCTTTGCCTCATTGTCCATATATCTACTATTCTTCTGTTCCAGCACATCCATAAATGTCCAACTGATAATGACCATGAGGAATGAGTACATCCATCCTACTTGTACATGGTGCATGCGAGTGTGCGCGCACATAGTTATGCGCCAAAAAGTTGCAGCCATATATGCCACAAATACTTGTATGCTATCTGCTGCCTAGTACCGAGTGGCTGGCATGCCTCAATCGTCAATGCTTCAAATGCAGCGAGCAGTGCTGTCTGTCCTACGCTTCTATTACTTTTGCCATTTGGAAAGTCCAGCAAAAGCCGCAAATAATAAAAAGTCCATATGTTGCAATCACTTGCCGCCATCGCATTTAAGTGCTTCGCTTCTCTTGGTTGGCTCAATTCAATAGTGAAGCTTGCGCCCTCTCCACCAGTACAATGTATAATCCCTTCAATAGCAAGTATATGTACATAATACATGGACATTTGTTGTTGATGTGGCTGTTTTTTGTTTGTATTGAGAAAGCAAGAAAATAAATATTAGTTTCCTTTTCAGCAAAAGATTTTTATCAGATGATTTTCTTAAGTGATTGCTCGTTGATCCGTTTGCAGTTTATTGTTCGAACTCTGCCAGCGCACACCGATACACACACACACGCGCTGATTGTGAGCCTTGCCTATTCGCTATTTGAGTCTTGACTATGGCTCGAGTGCCTTTGGGGTTTTAGTATTATAAGGCTGCTATTTTTTCATTTTAATTCTTCCAATTATTTTTATTTTTTCGCTTTGCCTTTGCCTCGTTTGTACAATTTCTCTGACAGCTTCTCACATAAATGATGCCTGACAGCAGTGAGATCATAAGCAGCGTGGCAGCAGTCATAGCAGGGCCTACGCCTTGTGGCTTACAATAGAATTGCCACGTCCTTCTTAAGCTATTCCACGATATGTTTTATTTGTTGCATTGTTTTTGTGTTGAAGATTATGTAAGGAACTGATGTGATTGTTGGAAATCTGCTATGGACGCTACTCCTTTCTAGACTGATATTTTTAATACCATTTTGAGGACGTTTTCAGCAAAGTTTGAGTGCATTTGTGGAACGTTGAGTACCTGGCCGAAATTTAAGAAATAGTATAAGGAAACAAAATACTTTATTTGCGATGGGCGTAACTCTCATTTATATCTATAAATATAATAGTATGACAAAATTTGTTAAAAACAATTTCTAAGAATTAAGGCAAAACCTGAAATCATTTCCTCTGAAGCCCCTACATCTGTCGAACCACTTCGATTTTTCTAAATTGCTCCCAATGGGGAACTCTACATACGATGAATTCACAGCAGGCTTATAAATAATGAAACAAAATACTAAATAATGTCTCCCTGAAAGCCTGCGAGAGTCACCAAATAGGGAATGCCACTCAAAACAGGCATTTTCATGGATGGCCAAACGGCTATAAAAGCAATTATGGCTTCTGGACTAACTCGGAATGTGCTCAACAATGCAGATCCAAAATGGATGAACTCTGCGGAAATAAGAAGGTATCTATTTGCTGGATACCAGGCCATAGAGAAATAGAAGGAAATGCGAGAGCTGATGAGCTCTCTAATGCAGGTATTCACTTGCCGAGATTGAGCACGTCAGACATATACTCATCAGTTTCCTCTCTGAATACGGAACTAAATGAGGAACTAGCTCTGGAAACGCAGTCGATGTGGGAACAATCATTGGGCAGCATTCTACTGCCGAGTCTCCGGTGACGTGGTAGCCGAAGTTCCCCTCACAACTTTCTTTTTCACCATATTTATAGAGCAAACCATGTAATTTTATCACCCTCGTCGGTGACTTATTCGCTCAATTTCATTTTTCAACATATCTACTGGCCAAACCTGGTAATCAATCTATCACCCTTAACTATCACACATATTCAAAGTATTTTTTTCTTTCTTCCTATAATTTCTACGTTCAAATTGTTAGCTTTCCAAGCTAACGACGAGTCCTTAACCTTTCGAGTCTTGCACGTCTACGTCTGCCTCAATCTTGCCATCGTCGAACTATTTAATCTCCTTAACTCTATTTGCCTCGCTGCTTCTCACTGCTCTTACTGCACTTCCTTGCCACTACAGCTTTTCAAATAATCATTCGCTTCACCTTCACCTTCTCCACATTCTCATTGCTATGCATTCGAGCAACTGCTGCTTTCAGCAGCCTATCTGTCAGCCACTCAATTTATGATCATCGATTTCCAAAACGTCATTATCGACAATCATAATCACATCCGCATGACAAGTACTCGTTCAATGGCACAACAATCAACGCGCACAACGTCTACTTATGCACTACATACATATCTGTATGTATGTATGTATGTATTCGTAGCTGCTGCGCTTCTTTTTGCTAGAAATCGCCTCAGCTACTGCCGCAAGGCTGTCATCAGCAACGGCGTGTGATAGAAAATTGACATTGAACATGGGAATTTGAAGTGTTTTTGCGCTCCGTTTTCTCTCCTTTTTATTTCTTGTTTCTGCCGCTCCGGCGTTCGGCTTCTCTTTCCCCAGCCATTGTCTATTCAAACTGCCAGAATTCCATTACAGCTATCAGCATGCCACAGCCACACTTACTTAGCTCCTTCAAGCTGCCAGCCTTCCTTACAGCGCTTCTGCTCTCTCCTCGCCTTCTTTTAACTTGTGCTCTTGCAGCCTCTGCCTATCCTTTATGTACGCGCTCAGCTATTCAGTTTTTTTCTTTTTATTACAAATGTTTAATGTTTTTTTTTTTTTACATCAACTGCTACTACATCACACCACTTACGTACTTAGCTCTCGTGCTTTTGTTATCCACGTATGCATTTTCATTCTTTTTCGCGACTTAAGCTTTGCTTTGCTTTCCTTTTATTTTATTTTATTTTATTTTATTTTATTTGTTTTTGTTGGCTTGGCGCGCTTAACTCGTTTGCAATTACAATAGTTTTTTGTTTACTTTCATGTTCACAAGTGATATGACATGAGTATCTGTCCTGTTACTGTTCGCATGCCTCATTCTCTCCCGCTCTGCCTCTCTCTTCTTCTTCCTTTCATCACTGTTGACCGCCATCTCCAGCTGTTTCACATATGTTCATGCCACTTGCTTTTTTTGTGTTGCATCTTCGCCACTTTAGTTCTTTACTGTGCCCGCTGGGTTAGCTGCGCTTCCTTGTACAGTTCGCCAGTTGTCCAATTGTCCAGTTGTCTTGCCATAAATGTCGTTTTTTGGTTACGTTTGGTTATTCAACGCGCACTTTCTGCACCGCCGCAGCTGTTGCCCGGCTCATATATTCCCCACTCGTTTAACTGTCCATCTATGTATGCTACAGAAATCAATTATTAGCTCGGACATTTTGATTTTTATGGCATTTCAACGTGGCTTGTCCTCACAATGCTGCGCTTCCTGTACTTCGCCAAAGTTGTCCTTTAGCTCTTTAGGTGTTCGCGCGTTACCCGACATTAATGTCAATAATTTATTTATTTCCTACAGCGCACACATCACGCACCATTGTTTATTGTTGTTGCTGTTGCTATTGCTCCCCTGTAGCTGATATTGATGCTGCTGTTGCTGTTGCTGCTGCTGTGGCGCATTGTCGTGAGTGATTATTGTTCATGTACAAAGACAGCAGCAGCAGTAATCGGCAGCAGTTATTTGTTGCTTGTGATTTCAGCCGTGGTCCGTCCGTTGGTGTGTCCACTGTTTTGTGGTTTGAATCTCAAAGCGTGCACATTGGTTTTCATGATGTGGTTGCCCTGCGCTCGCGATTTGTGGTCATGTCAATATCACGTCTGCACGTCCGCGCGTTCGCATCGTCCGCGTGGTGACACATGTTCTTGTGCAATCGTACATTTGTGGCAACATAAATTCTCCGGTGTATACATGTCGCATAGTAGCGGCAAAACATTCAATTCTCAATTCTCAATGCTCAATGCTGTTGGTTCAATGCTCTGCGCGCTTGCTTTTCAATAGCCATCGATTGTTGCAGCCGCTGCTGCGCTTTCGAAAAGTACTGGCGCGCAATTTGTTGTTTGGTTTTTTTCGTTTATCTATTTCACTTACTTACAGTAGTTCGCTTTGCTGTTTTTTTTTGTTGTTACTGCACCAAACTCTCTGCTTCTTTGCGGTTGCCACATGCAACTATTTGTTTTTATATTTTTTTTTACCGCTGCAATTCTTTTGTGTAATAGAATTGTAAAATAATTGAATAGCATTTAATTCGTTTTTTTAATAGCCGCTAGTTTCCATTTATTATATTATTTTCTTGCGTTGTTGTTGTTGTATTACCCCTTTGGTCCCTGGTGTATTTTGAGTCAGGTTGGTTCATTGCAATTAGCGATTCGTGCTTTTTTCTCTCCTTTTCATTTCAATACCTGGCCATCGTCTCTGCATAGTTTGACGGCTATGCTCAACTGCTCACCAAAGTTCATTGATTTTGCAGCGTTCTTGCGTGTAAGAATTTCTTAGAAATCGTTGCGGTTGCCACTGTTGACGAAGGCAATTGGTCATTATTGAGCGTTTGGCAATGGCTTAATAAGGCGTTTCGCATTTGTAGCAGTTAGGGTATCGCTTATGGAGCTCCATAATTGTGCTTTGATTTAGTGGCCGCCAAAAATTAGTGATTATTAGTGCTTTCAAAATCCATTTTTGTTGTCAAAGTCTACTAGGTACGCTAACTATTTCTCTCCGAAGTTTTTTTTTACTTAATAAAAGCTGATATGGTTCAACAATTTCCATACAAGTTTTGATGTGAAAGCTGCTACTAATAACGGTAGATTTTGCTCCATTAAACATTCCTTTGCTGCAAATTTAAACGACGTAAAATCTTTCACTTGAGAGCCACACTGGCCAATATAGAAGCTCTTCTTCAACAGTACCACAATTGCTCCATAAAATAATCCAATGAAAAAAAATGTCCAGCTACCGTCAAAGCATTAAAGTGTAAGCTGCACCTGTCGTTATAGTTGCACCAATGAAAAAAAATGTGCAGCTACCACTAAAGCTTCAATATTTATGCTGCATCTTTTGTTACGAAAGGACCAAATCTGCTCCATAAAACATTCTAATAACCTATAATTAATGAAATGAAATTTGTTCTACATTTTTTTAAAGTCAGTTCTCTTACAATCTTTTAGTTCATTAAGAAATTAAAAAAAATATTATTTATATTCAATAATATTCACTTTCACTCCAAAAAAGTTACGTAAGGCTTTCAACCGAAGGGATCCACCCTTTTCTAGAAAATGTCTTGAAAGTTGCTATTCTTGTACTAAACTCATAAAATAACTTTGATATTTACTAAAAAGAAATGGGAGAGCTGTATTCTTTACATTAAAGGTTTTCCTCGTATTTAAATAAAAATGATACGATTTTTTTGCCGATTCAATGCCCGACAATGGGATCTTGAAACTGTAACTTCTTGATCCAAGTCCAAAGATATCACTTAGACTTTAAGACAATTTGCGAGATGACTTTTCACCCTGTGTGGAAAGTCATGCGTGTCTAGCTGTGGGAAAAAGTGTAGAGAAATAAATGGAGTAGGCATGCACGCACGATCAGCGAAATTGATGGGTTTTTTTTTACTTTTCCCTCTCATTGTGTTCAAACTTTCGTGTTCAAGTGCACTTTGGGCCCGTGCTCAATGATCGAATGACCAAAGAAAATTATCCACTTGAGCGTCAAAAACACACACTTTTTGCGCAGAAAGCTTTCACTTTAACGGGAGGAGTAAACTTTGACGATTCACCTATTTATTTTAAATTCTACCAGTAATTTCTTCTTTAAGCTCGTCTGAGACTTTTTGGATTTAAATATTTCTTCTAATTGTTTTGGCTTAAGTAAAGTTGAACCTTTTAATGGTTTAATATCAATTATTCTTTTAGTTTAAGAGATCTAGCATTCTCTAATTAAGCATTTATTAGACTTTTTCGGCTGAAAGCTTTCACTTTAACGTAAAGACATACGTAAAATGTTACGTTGAATGATTTATAATGAAAGCTTCTTCTATTCAAAAAAAAGTTTTCTCTAACTAAGGCTTTTTTAAAGTGATTAGACTAAAACCTTTTACCTTATCACGAGGTTATGAAGAGACTTTTGGTACTTAACGATTTATTTTGTAAATTATAAAATTTTTGTAGTATTTTCCGGCCAACGAATAGGGGAAAAAGGTTTAGTGGTACGATAGAACTAAAACTCAAAAGTGTATAAAGGCGCAAAAGCTTCTTACATCAATATAAAAGCTTTTCCTTATTATAGCCTTTCAGATTTATTCAATCATTGGCAAAATTTTTAAGCTTTTGTTTTTGTATTGTATTATAAAAATTACCGAATTAATACTTTCACGTACTCCTTTATAATTTAAGTGAAATATAGAGCTTTCAGTTTTTAAACGTCAGTCTGCGCATTTGTATGCATTCAAAAGGCATGCAACTTATGTCCTGGACAAAAAACTGTGACATGGAAAGATAGATAAAATCTAATCAGCGCAACTTTTAAATAGCCATCCAAAAATTTTAAGGAAGACCTGCCTAAAGCGCTCTCACACATTTGCATATATTTTTATTTTACGAGAAACTTCACCGCAATTAAGAAGAAAAAGATGCAAAGGCAGCAAATTACTGTGAACAATAAAAAACAATTAAAAAAAAAAAACAATAAATAACTAAACAAAGAATGTGAAAATGAAACTAAAATAGAAATAAATAGTGGTTGGAAAAAACTAAACAATGCACAGTGGTTCCGCCATAGGACATTGGATGAAAATAGTCATGGTAAAATTATGCAACAATATTTAGCTAAATGTTAGTTCATTAGTCATAGTAACTTAGAGTATAAAAGAAATTTCAACTGCACAAACACTTCACTTATAATTGTGCCTCCAAAGTAAGAGAATTTGAAAAGTGATAGTTAGCGTTGTCTCCGCTCCGTACTTACGCAGTTCCGGGAAGTGTTATTTTTCTAAGAACTACTGTGTTTATGACCTGTTGTACAATGGAAATTCAAGTTGAAGGTATGTAAAACATGTTGAACGTTTTCTTATCTTTTTTAATTATTATTTGATGGGTTTTCAGACCGTACGAAGTACGTACTTTAAAATTTCCCATTTTTTTTTTATAAGAAGTTTGTAAAGTTTTAACTAAGTTCGCACGAATTCGCACAAATGAAACATACATTAAAATATTCTTACATATGTCCTCTTTAAGGAAAAATAGTTTCCAGCTGCGATGACCTGCGACTGCGCTTGATATAGGGTCTAATCTGTACCTATGTGTAGGATTTTGAAAAATGTGATTCTACCAAGATTGATAATAAAGATTTTTTTTTGTTTTAGGTGTAAATTTGAAGTGTTCATTTACGCGCATGCATATTCTGGACACGTGGTTATGTTACAATACCATTAAAAATGAGAATTTAACCTTAGAAGACGTTGAAAATCGTGTTTCTTGGATCTGTTCACGGATTTCTCGATACTGGAAAAAAGTGCAAAGATCAAAAACAAGGCTGATTGCCAAGTATAGTAATTGGTTAACTGAAACCGAATTATGTGTGTTGAAAAAGCGGGAGTCGGGCGAGGTGACAAACTCTACGAATCCTTCTCCGAGCGAACACAGGCAGGGACACAGAAAAGATTTTGAAGATTGCAGCAAGAGGACAAAGCGTCGCAGGTTATCCGATCTAGCTAATGTTGATAGTTCCGCTATTCATGCAATACTAAGTAATTCAAAGCAATCAAATTCAAATTCTTTAGAATTCAATACGGACGAAGTTTTGTCTCTATTTAATGCGGCAAAGCTCACCAAACATCAGTATTTGTTATTAAGAGACTTTATTCATTCGAAATTGCCTAACGCTTTACCATCTTATAAAAAACTTCTTGACGCAAAAAAACGGTGTTACCCAACAGGAATTGGCGTTACAGAATCATCTGCCGAAATTAATTTACAATGTTTGTTGGACCACACATGCTCTCGAATTCTCGAATCTCAAAAACCAGTATTGGTAAATATATCTGAATCAAATTGCACTGAGTATGAATTAGTAGGTAAATGGGGTTTCGATGGCAGCACTGGACATAGCGAATACAAGCAAAGTTTTTCTGATCCGAGAACGGAAGATGGAAGTTTAATTGTTACATCTTACGTACCCTTGAAATTAATTTGTAAATCGATTACCTCTGACCCAGATGAGATAATTTGGAAAAAAAAAGTTTTGTATTTCTAAGTACATTAACTTTTTGGAAAGTGAATATTTTATTATTTTCATAAATAAGAATAAGTTAACTCATCCTTTCGGAATTTAATGTTTTTTTCTATTACTGTTTATAATTTAAGATTTATGCAAAACCTTAAACGGAACAAAAAAATTGTATGCAAAAAATGTGTGTACTTAATTTTCCTTTGACTTTTTATATTAATTATATATTACTTTATTATATATTATTATTATTATATCTTATATATATTCTTATTATATATATATTACTTTTTATATGTCTTAATGTCTTTTTAACAAATAAAAACATTTATCAACTTAAAAACGTACTAAAAAGTCATTTATCACGCCAAAAGTTCCTATGACCGCTCTTCCTACGCAGCGGGACCACTGTGCAATGGTTGTAACTAGAGCACCAACAACAGCAACCACAACCACTGGCCACGTGTGCTCTAAACAATCGAAGGTCAAATCTAATTTTGTGGCAACGAAAATAGCAGTGCGGCACAAAAATTCAAGGATCCCTAGGAAACAGAGCGTAGAACATCGGTGGTGTGGAGAAATTTAATTGTACGAGGAGGTGATACAGTCGGTCGGGTGTTGGTTATGTGCTCGAAAATTGTTTGGAAAAAAATAAAAGTAAAAAACCATTAACATAAAACTTTAATGGAGAAAGAAACAAAAAGCAAGCAAAAGTGTTTGGGTACTGAAAACTATGTGGCGGGGCTAGACGTGGCGCGGCGAGCGAGGTTGGACTTATTTGTAGTTGAATTAAATTAAATGGCCGAGAGAGGAAATTCGGGCAAATCTACAACAAGAACAACAACTTGTACTAAAGCAATAATAACTAAATCTAGTAGAAGACAAAAAACCAACAACACCAAAAACAGCATTAAAAGTGGTCTCGGTAAGGGCAGCATCGAGCAGCTGGTCACACATTCTCGGGCATCTAATACAATGAAAAGTAAAATGGAGAACTTGAACCAAATAAATTTAATTAAATTTTGGCGAGAGTGCTCTTATTTATTTACCCACTCTTTTCATCTAAGCTTATGTGTGTGCAGCTTACGTGTGTGTATGTGGCGGCAGAGCAGAGGTAGTCGTTGGAGGAGGTGTGTCCGAAATTGACCTTTTTCTGGGCTGCAGGCCAGTTGATTGTAATTTTTGTTGGTTATTAAATTTACTCTGCAGAGTATTTATGGATATGTGTGGGGCGTGGATGTGTGTGTGTGTGTGTGTGTGTGTGTGTGTTTGTATGTTGTTTCTGTTTTAGCCTTAATGTGGCCGCTTTAAAAGTTGATTTAATTTCATTTTGTTTGTGTTGTGTAAAAATCACTACCTGCACATGTTCATGTGTTTGTGTATGTGTGTGGGCGGCTTTTTAAAAGCTACGCTATTTATTCAACTTTATTTATTTATTAATCCTCTTTTTCTGTGCTTTAATATGCCACACTGCCTTTATGTTTGTTTTTTATGTTAGAGTGTGTGTGTGTGCACGTAAGTGTGTAATTGACAAATATGTTTGCATGTATGCACACATATATATACGCACTACTGAATGGCAATAAACAAAGACATGTTTCATTGCATTTGCAAATACAGTAAAAAAAGCATTTATTTTTATTTATATTTTTGAGACGAAGTCCTGCGTGTACATAAACTAGCTTTATTTGCATTAAATATAGGTGAAGTGGCATGCAAAAGGGTATTTTAAAACAAAATAAATATAAAAGTTTAATACAATTTTAAAATACCTGTAAAAATATCAATTTGTTGCCTTTTTTTGTTGTAGTAAGAAGAAAATCGGGAGTCAGGTGGGTTGTGCGTGACCGCTAGGAAAAAAATTATAAAAAATCAGCAAGATTATCCAGGAACTTTAAACGGGCCTTTCGGAAATAAAAATTTAATAAACTTTAAAACTGCATACCAAACATTTTTCTAAAAATTCGAGTTAAAACTCTTGGAACTGTTCAATTTTTGGAATTTTTCTAATTTCGTCACAAATTTTGAAACTGGATTTATGTAATTTTTGATATACATTTATAAAAGATAATTAAGAACATATGAAAAAGAAACAAGAAAAATTGTCAAAACTAGCCAAAATTTGGATGTGCTATAGTCTTGTCGCGGAGTGTATATGCATACAAGTTGTAAGACCTCAAAGATTGTTGACGATAATAAAAGTTTCAAAGGGATAGCCTTCCCATTTGTATGCCTAACGTCATTTTGTGGCCCAGGAAAGGGCAACGTCTCCTCTCTTATTAAGGGGCTAGAGGAAAGGCAAGCAACGCATCGTGGGACAGTCTACTGGGCTTCACGCGTTCAAAATCAATGATTTTTTTTTTTTTTTTGGCGCTAAGGGATTTGGGTTAAATGTAGCTTTAACTTAAACCGATTTAAAAATTGTATAACATTAAATAAGTATAAACTTAGAATCATCACAGGAATTCCAGCAGGGCATCGTAGATTGAATCATCATTTTACTAAACTGGGAATCTCCTCGAATGGAATTTGCAAGTTTCTGTGGGGAGGAGATGAAACCACCAAATAAGTGCTGGCATCGTGACCACTACAAGGGAGACAAACGTTTAAAAATAAAATAAATAAATAATTGACGCATACACTTACGTTAGGTGTTTTGCCGTGCTCCTCCTCCTAATTTGTGGCATGCGTCTTGATGCCGTTCTAAAAATGAAGGGACCTACAGTTTTAAGCCGGCTCCGAAGGAGAAATGGTTTTTATGAGGATATTTCCATGGCAGAAATACACCACGAATACACTCGGAGATTTGTATTTTATTTTTTTATTTTTATTTGATGCCCATGCATTCGATCCTACGCACTCCCGAATGATAGTCACGTACCAACCCATTTGGCTACGGTGGCCGTCGAGATAAACACGTGGGTTAACATATCTTGGGGAACTAAACCTCATTAAAATAGGACAAATATTAAAATTTATTACGGAACTTGGGCCCAGAGGAAGATTCCATGAAGGGAGCGCAATAGATCTTTCAGGTCGCAGTGCTAAATGACCTCATAAGAGATGTAATAATATTAATAAAAAATTGTCAAAGCTCCATAAACAGAGCTTTTTATCCTTTTTTAATTGTTGTTTTCTTTTTTTTTTTTTTTGTAAAGTACTTATTAGGTTAGGTTAGGTATATCTGGCTGATCTGAATAGATCTCATATAGACCACAAGGGCCCGTAGTATTACCAATGTTTTTGGAGTTATGTTAAGCCTAGTTCGAGATACATTCTTGGCGAGTTTTAATAAAGAGTTTGGATCTTCTGGCAAAAGAAATTAGCCGATTGTACAGCAGGCAGGGGGCTCGGCCTACATTGAATCAAAAAGCCTCTGAACGGAGGCTGACAATTAGACAATTACAGTAGCGTTGGGACCTGTCTCAAAACGGGCGCTCGACATATAAACTCATTCCGTGTATCGATGAGTGGCTTACAATAAAGCACAGGAACGTAGACTGTTACCCCACCCCATTTCTGAGCGGACATGACTCTTTGCAAGAATACTTGCATCGGCTTAAGCTGTCAGACACGCCTTCTATTCAGACTTGCCAGCGTGCAGGCATGTAATTTTGTGCTGTGACCGCTTTAAAGAAGAAAGAGATGCACCAGAAAAAGTTTTGGAGCATCCAATAGCCTTAAACACCCTCACGAGAGATATGTGTTCAATCACATGCGGGAAGTTCGAGTTTTCACGGCAACGGCACGGCAGCAATCAATATTACCAGCACCAGGCGCAGCATCACCATTAGCAGTAGAGCAGTGGAGGCTGACTCGAAATTGACGGACCGACGACAACCGCAAACACTTGAGTCATTAACTCGAAATGACGTACCACTCAACGTAGATGCAAGAAGATGAGCCTAAAGCAAGAAGAGGCTACTAATATGGCGGACCCAGACCTGGGTGAATAGAATTGGTCCCTTTGGTGGATGCCGTTCTGGGCTTTCCCGAAGTAATGCAAAAAGTAGTCTGGGGAAGAGTGTCTCCGCAGAAGAAGAGGAGGTATTGGTTTAGTGGCCACGCAGTAGACGACGGTTGCTATAAGTGCCAAAGCATTTTCAACCCAAAAGAGTTTAAACTTTTGTCAGCAATATCGTTCAGATTTCAAAAGTATACCGATCCCAGGTAGTGCAAACGAGTTCTACTTAGAGCAGGGTAGTGGCCGCGGAGGTGTTCTAACGTACCACTTTCTTCTTCGCATAAGTTACACAAAGTACTTTTTAAGTACCTAAAATCTCAAAATGTGCCCAAAAGCTGTTCTTAAACCAGTAAGCGTTTGCTGAGAAAGTGCCAAAGTGTTTATAACTTTTGTGAAAGCTGACGAGTATTTTGCAAGTGCGGCTTTCATTTGTTGCTCTCTGGTATGTTTTCTCGTTATCCATTAACTTTTTCATCATCTTTACAACATTTACGATTCTATATAAACTCTGTTTTAATTAAATTTCGTGAAAAAAATCCACTCACACATTTAGCGAGCAGCTTAATGCCCCACCACGTGTACTTAAGCTTTTGCACATGCTTTTTGTGCTTATTTAAAGAAAAAAGAAGCTCTCATACAGTTGTTGTTATATTTTCGCTGTAATTTCTTGTTAAGCACAAAAATAAAATAACAGTAAAGGAATCTGTTGGCAAAAAAAGTGTAACTATAAAAAATACGTACACACATACCCATGTACATATGTAATCCTGTGCACTTAAACCAGCGAGAGCTGTGACGGGTTTGAAAAAAAGAAAAATGGTGTTTTTTCGATGCGCTTTTGCGACCATTTACCACTTACATACTTTATACACACATACACTCATACATGTTGTTGCTACTTGCATTCACAAACGTAAAATTAAATTTCTTTCTCTCTTCTTTTCAGGTATGTAAAGAAACGACTGCGCCTGATGTGGGTAGCCCTCTCGACTTACATATATACATGTAAATGTAACACAAACATACATATGTACACAAGTGCCTTGTGTGTAGTTGTGTTTGTGAAACAAGCGGAAAAGCAACCGCAGCCGGAAAAATGAGGTTGTGCTTGAGGTTGAAATTGCTGCTCGGAAAAGCATGAATGGTTGCTGGGTAAGTTGCTGCAAGTAGATTTGTGACTACATACATATGTACGAATATATGAAAGGACGATGCCGACGAATGAAGAAGTGCGAAGAGCTGCGAGTGTGAGGGCTCGCTTGCAATCCAGTGAACGCAGCAAGCAGATTACCTTTCGCGCGAGAGGCAGGATATGTGAAGTAGGATGCGGGATAGTTTTGAAGCAGCATAGCGCAGCGCGCCTGACAGCATTTCAATTGAATTATGAGCGAGACAAGTAGGCACACAGGCTGTATGCACACTACAGCTGATGAGCCGCATACAGACATAAGTACAGATACATATACAAATAGAAAATATGCATAGAGTGGGCGAACAGATATGTATGTATGCGCTTTTGCGGAGGCAACCAGCGTGTTTTTGGGGCTTGGCTCTAATGTGGCTGCTGCTAAAGCTGCTTGCACCAGTCGGTTGCTGCAATTTGTTGCATGCGAAGCGACAGCAACCAGACACGTAAATACCAGCCATGTCCATGCACACATACAGATCGATTTACATGTGCATTTACATATCCATTCAAAGGCGTGCAGCAGCAATAGCACCACTTGAGCAAACTTTTCATGCCAACTATGATGGAACTCAAGCTGACATGCAAGTGAGCGGATGCTCGTCTGTACAGCTGCCTCGTGTGCCTGTACATAAACATAGCAAGACAGCGTTTGTGAGGCTTTGTGTGCGTGGAAACGCAAGCGTGTGCTCACTAATTTCCGCACACCCACACCCACGCACTTGTATTCATTAAAACTATAAATGCATGTGTATGCGTGTATGTGAGTGTGTGTGTGTGAAAAGCTTTACAGCTTGTCGGCAGTTTGTTGCCATCAAAAGCGTTGCGAGAAACAAAAACAAAGAAATTGCGCACACATCTGCAAATGCTCGCCTAAATACATATTTGCACTATAAATATATAAAAAGCCGTTCATTCATTTAACGTAAATTCCAGTTGTTGAGAAAAATCTAAAATTCTATAAAAGCATACTTCTGCCATGAGCTGCATGAGGGAAAAAACGACGCCAGCTTACTTACAGATTTTTGAGTTTAAATAAAAAGCATTCATGAAGATATGTGTGCCATTTCTGGGTGCACATGCACTTAGAGCCACTACTCTTTAGCACTTTTTAGTTGGATTTTTTCAATGTGCTTCGTTTTATTACATCAAATATGCGTTTTAAAATTTTTCTGAATTGATTCATAAAGTGCGACAGTGCGGCGGCTTTAGTTAGCAGTATTATTTAGAGCGTGCTAGCTGAATTTTTTGGATCGCTCACTAAGAAAGAAAGTGAAGCACTTTTTACTAAACAAAATTAAGCCTAAGTTTTAATTTTTTCACCTTTTTTAATTTGTGGAAACTTCCGTAATCGGATATTCGGTATTTAATAAAAATCAAACTTCAGTTTAAAGTCAGAAACTCTGTACACTTTTTTTGGACCTCGTAATTGTTCTATAAGGGACGAACGCTATCAATAGTTGCACGCCTTCTTCGAGTGACGGAGAGTTTTCTAAAAGAAGCAAATGCAGAAATTCTCTCGAAGAATTTGCAGTGCAATCTGGCAAGAGGTGGCTAGAAAAAACCGACATGATTTTTCTTGAAATAGTAAAAAAAAATAGTTAGGGCTTTTTAGATTTGAATGTTTAGTGTTTTACTGTGATGCAACCTTAATCTTTTTATGAAAAAAGAGCTCCATAAATAGTTAAATGCCCTTTTCGAGGATTTCTTGACAGAAGATTTCTTAGCAGTGCAATGGCAAGCGATGACTAGAAAAAAGTGGCATTTTTTGTTCCTGAAAATATTGAAAAAAACGGTTTAAGGGTTTTTAGGTTTGCCTGCTCAGTGTTTTCCTGACTCGTTTTTCATTGAGACTCAGAAATTTCGGTCTAGTAGTCGATGTGCTACTATTTATCTCATACTACCATTCTTAAGATTTATCTCAAAAAAATTGTTTCTTCAAATATAGTGAATACTCTGTTATATATTGAACACGCACTTGAATCTGTTACAATTCTTGAACTCTGAAAACTCTTTCATGACTACTAAAATCGGCTGTGCTTCAATCGCAATTCTCAAACTCCTACAGATTATAGCCTATTAAAGCTAAGTCCAACTTGAGCTTAGCAAAAATTTTGCAAAGCTTCATTCATTTTTGGGCTCTGAAAGCTCATTTTTCAATACGTAAAGCTTGTAATTCACCTCTTTAAATCTTGTTTTCGTAAAAATTTGTGCACAGAGCAAGCCAAAAGCTTATTTGTCTTCAAGACATTAAGTAGCTTTTATCTGCGAATTGAATTATGAGTCATTTATTAATTCTGCAATTATATTTTTTTTTATATCGTTTTTTTTTTCATTTATAGTTATATAAGTTATATCATTACACAATTTTTAAAGTCTCCCAAGTTTATAGTATAAAAGTACGAAAATTTTGTATGCGCTATCCAGAGCTGCTATATTTATATTTCGCTTTTACACTAAATTGTGAAAGCTCCACTTGAGCAAAGTGAAAGCTCACAGACACACCAAAGCTGCTTTCTATTCAATATCCATAGTTCTTCAATGCTAAAATTTGAAGTAAGATGCGAAAACTCTACTTGAGCAAAGTAAAAGCTCTCACACTCTTTTAAAAGCTTCTTAATCATAACAATAACTCTTCGAACTTACCATTTAAACTCTAAATGTAAAAGATCTACGTAAGTGAATTGAAAGTTTTATTACCAGTAGTTTTGTAAATGTAAAATTTGTTAAGTTAAATTAGTTAAGCTAAGTGAAAGCTCTCACACCTGCACCAAAGCTTTTTATTTCAGATATCCATAGTTCTTCAATGCTAAAATTTTAACTAAGATGCGAAAACTCTACTTGAAGAGTGAAAGCTCTCACAGCTTCTTATTCATAACAATAACTCTTCAAGTTCGACACTTAAACTAAAATTATACAAGATCTATTACAGTGAATTGAAAGTTTTCATGCCAGTATGAAAACCTTTTTCAATGTGCATTATGTGCTCCTCAACCTAAAAATTTTTACTAATACTTTGAAAGCTCTACTTAAGCAAAGTGTAAGCTCTCAAACGCGTATGAAAGCACTCACATGCGTATGAAAGCTTTCTATTCAATATTAATAGGTTTGTAACCTCAACATTTTTTAATAAAACTTTGAACGCCTTCACACGCCGATGAAAGCGTTTTATTCAATATCTATGACTCGTCAAATTCAACATTTTAACCAAAATCGCTAAAGCTTTACTTAAGTACCAGCTTCCAATGCTGATGTGGGAGCTTTTTCTTTCACAGACAGTTGTATTTGAAAAGGCAGTAGAGTTTGAAAAATAAGTAAAAGCTTTTTTCACCTTTTTAAAAGCTGTGTACGCTTAACCCTCCCTTGAAAACTTTTCCTGAAACCTGACGTTTTCCGTTCTCTTCGAGGATTCTTTTTTAAAGTTTATGTCCATAAATCGATAAAAAATTAAATTTTAGTAAGCTCAGGTCGTTAGCTGTAATAAAAATATGTTAATTCCAGGTCCAAAAAGTTTGGCTTGGAAAACTTGGCCAGACCCGGGTGCCTAACAGAGGGTTAAAACAAACACAATTTTGTAGAGCTGCTTATGAAGTTTATTAGTTATTTATTTTAAAACTTTATATGATTAAAAATTGTTTATATAAATGCCATCCTTCCTGTGCTATTTTCGCAGTTTTCAGTCGCTCATTTTTTTATAACTGCTTTCTCATAATTGTTTGCTAGAATTTATATTTTATGATTTCATACTGAAAAGATATTTGCTGGGGTTCGCTGAATACAAATAGTATTCGCACACGATTTTTAGAGCTTCTACATTCAAGCCTTGATTTATTCAACTTTTAACTTATCAAGAACCGCAGTCAGTGAGAGCTTACTTTATATGCTCGAATTTTCAAGCGGTCATTCACTAAAATCCCGAATAATTTAATGTATGTTTATAAGGTTTGCGCTCTACAAGTTTTGGTTGAAATTATTTGTGTTTTCTTAATTTGGATGATGACTAAAAGCACGTGAAAGCCAAGCATATTTTTTTATTCCCGCATACATCTAATTTAAGTTTATTTTCACACTATTTGTAGTTGAATTGGATCAGCATGCCTTCAGTTTTTAAGTTCCAATAACTAGCACACAATTCAATGAGTCTGACTAAATAATTATAGTAAAAAATATATAATGCAAATAAGAATCTAAAAAGTATTCCAAGTACCATGAAATTAGAGCGCCACTGGCCGTGTAAATTTATTTCGGTCCTTCCGCTTTCTAGCAGTTGCATTTTTTTCAGCCTGGAAGCCCTAGCGCGGCCTATGCTAAGTGCTGATGTAAACTCGCTCATTAGCTCTCTTGTCCTTTTTCATGAGTACAGAGAAGCCAACTCAATGCTTTTGTAAATTGTTTTTGCTCATCAAAAAATCCTTTAAAGGTCTATTCAAACCAAAAGTTTTAAACAGCACGCGCTTAGTTACATATATAAGTCCAGTAGCTTATGAGTAATTGGCTCGCTCTTATGCTGTTCCATTTTTTTTGCGTTTTGGTAGTTGTTAACATCTGAAATGTTAAATTTTGCCAACTTACAGCTTTTGCGTTTGTTTATGCCACTCAGCTGCGCTTAACTGTTAAATTAGCGCTGTGCTAGAAAGATATGTTTGAGCAACAACTTGCCTTTCTAGTGGTGTGGTTTTTCAGCTCGCTTATATTATAGGAAAAATTTTAAATTATTGCATAGTAAAATTTTGTTTAACAAGTGGCGGGAGTGTATTTTTATTTTAGTTTTTTGAATTCTTCAGGCACTTTAGTTCAGCGCTTATGTTGCACCAATTGTATTTACATTTTTTCCTCACAACTTCTCCAGCCATCCTCGATTTTGTAATTTGCGCAAACTTTCTGCCACATTTCAAACACTTCTTTGCTGATAAGTACACACATACATATACATGTGCACGTGTGTAAGATTGAGTTTGTTAGAAACACAAAAAAAAAACACATTCCAGTGATTTTAATGAAAACATTTTTAATTTCTTCCTACAACTTCCTCCCTCACTTACCCTCTGCTTTGCCTCTGCCATTTGAACTAAAGCACCATTTATTTATGTCAGCTTTTAGTGCTTGCTGCATGTTGCAACAAGCGCACTGGCACACCAGCAGTAACTACAAACTATGCAACGCAACTACACACACGCATACTTGCCTTCTCGCCTCGTTGACTTGGCTTGACTCGTTTGAGTATATGAGCGGTTGGTGCAACACTGTCTCATTTGCATGTGGCACATAGCACATAAATTTCTAGAACACTACGCAGCGGTGCGGTAGCCTACTTAACACCTGCCGTGCTACACAACAGCACAAAACAATGTATTTTGTGGCAAAGGAGCGAAGTGGCGAGGAGATGCGCCTGGTGGTATGCTTGTCTGTGCTGCCTTGCAGGTCCTTTGCCAAGTACTTTATTCGGTTTTTTTTTGCTACTTAACTTTGCAGTTTTTCGCGTTCTAATTCATTTCTGTGTTGTTGTTTGTTTGTTTTTTCTTTTTCTTTGTGCGGCTTGAAAAAGGTGTTGCAACATTAGCGACAGCAACACCAGTAACTAACCGCCGATAATGTTTAACTTTTATAGAACGCGCGTTTGCAGGAAAAAAATGAGAAAAACAAGAAGTGATTGGAGCGGCAAGGTGTAGTTAATAGGAAATGGTCGTGGAAGCAAACAACATAGAAGTGGTGGTAAAAATATGTGAAAAGTATGCAGATTAAAAAAAAAATAATAATGGAAAATCTAAAATGAAAGTTTTAAATTGGAAACAAACATACAATTTTACTAAACTTTATGTGTGTATGTGTATGTACACTATCAAGATTTTTTTTGTTTTTTTTAATTTTCAGAATTTTTTAAATTTGGGATTTTTAAGATTTTTACATTTTAGCATATTCCAATACCAAAACTTTTTTAAAACGATTTTTGGCGCAACTTTGAAGTTTTGGTCTAGTAAGGGACGAAATGCTGAAAGGGTTTGAAACCATATTTTTAAAAAATTTTCAAAATTTATTTACATATCGTCTTCTTTAAGCCAGAAACATGAATGTATGAAAATGAAAATGTTGAAAAACTAAGTTTTCAAGTTTATTACTTTCGAAAATTGGAAATTTGGTGCCTGATGTAAAAATTATTTTGGTATAAAATCATTAACACTTTATTCATCATCTATTTTATTAAGATGACCAATTAACTCAAAATTAGAAAGTTTCGAAAATTCATGCTTCTGCCGTGGACGCAAAGTGGCGCAGCAGTAATCATCAAATTTTTTTTTAATTTTTGATTTCTGGAAAAATGTTGATATACAATATTAGGAAATTAGAAATGTTTTTGAAATTATTATTTTTTTTTTTGGAAAAATATTGTAATATTTGGACATTTTTTAACAACATGTTTTGAAATTATGCCCCCTTTTCTACATCCTAAATGTTTTTGGAATAATAAATTTTTTCAAAATTTTTTTTTAAATATTTTTTGAAACTACACTTCACATTATAAATGTTTTTGAAATTATAACTATTTTTTTTTTTTAATTTTAGAAATACTTTGAAAATTTTTATAAAATATTTTTGAAATTATGCGCTCTTTTTTACCATATTTTCCTTTTGGAATTATACTTTTTTTTTTGTATTTAAACTTTTTCGAAATTTTTTAAAAATATTTTTTGAAACTACTCTTTGATATTATAAATATTTTTGAAATTATAATTATTCTAGTTTTTTGGAAACATTTTTCGAAATTTTTAGCAAAATTTTTTGAAATTCTGCGCTTTTTTTATATTTTAAATGATTTTGGAACTGTAACTTTTGATTTATTTTAATTTAAGAAATTTTCGAGTTTTTAAAATCATAGCTATTAAAATAATGCGCTACTTTTATTCTAAATGCATTTGAAACTATAATTTTTTTTAGGAAACTTTTTAAATATTTTAAAATTTTTTAATAATTTTTTACTCTAAAAGCATTTAAAACTATAATTTTGTTTTTTGTGATAAAAAAAATATTTTGAAATGCTCAAACTATTTGAAAATAGTTGTTTAAAATGTATTTTACTCCATAGTTACACTTTTTTTCCAACCTTGTAAATGTTGCGTTTCTGGTTTAAATTTTCAGCAGTCTATATTTCTCAATTGACCTTTCAAAGAGTTCGCTATAATTGAAGTATTTGCAGCAGAACCACTACAAAATATTTCTAGCACTTAAACTTTTGCCAATCAGGCGCCGGCCGCTTTCAAACCCACTATACTTTTATTTATTCCACTTCTGCCATTCAAAATTTCTTCTCCGCCGTTCACACTTGTCCAACTTTCATTTCCGCCTTTCGCCATTTGCTATTTGCCACAAGCAGACGCCGAGCACTTGAATAATTTTCAATAATCTAGATATCAACGCGGCTATTTATGCCAGCGAATATAAATTCTCAGCTGTTCGCTGCACTTCGCTTCTCGCTGTTTTGCGAAATATTTTCAACAGTTGCCTGACTTACCCTGCAACAATGTAGGGATGAACACAGCAGCAAACGGAGGAAAGTGCGGGAGTAAAAAATTGTGTGGCCACTCTAGACGACAAAGTGCAGACACGCGCTGTGATGGCGGAAGTGAATAGCGCCGGCTGACAGTGACTAAAAATAAAAATTCTACTACGCGAGAATAAGGGCCGAAAGACTACATTGTTGTTAATTTGGATAAAAGTGGAGGACCGGGCATTCGAAGGGAAAGAAAAGGGAGCGCAGAAAATATTTTGCAGTTGGAAAAAGATAATAAAAGTCGGCTTCTAAGTGAAGAAAGCCAAACTGATGAGGTCAGCCATGTTGTACGCCCAAGAAGTTGAAGGTGGCAGGTTGGCAGGGCTGACTGACTGGCCCACTGAGTGACATACTGGCAGAGTGACGGTGGCGTAATGCAAAGTAGCACTAGTGGCTAATAAAAATATAAACATCCGGCATTGGCCGCGCACGCCAGAAAGCAACCATAAATATGGAGGGTAATATCACAACAACAACAAGCAGCAACAACAGCGAAAGCTGAAAATATGCATTCCTCTAAGTGCTGGCCAAACGAACGTCGACAAAGCAAGCAAAAACAAACAATTCAAAATAATATAAATAGACAAAAAATGGTGCAAAAATGGCACAAAAACGCACGCTAAGAAAATAAAGAAAATAACAAGAAATAACGTAACTTTCCAGCTCGCCACGTACATCGCCCCCGTCATCCGATTTACGTCTCTATGCCTGCGCCATGCGCCATTCATTCACTCCACACAGCAGCATTCATTCATGATTTGCATTTTTTCCACCAACTCTTTGTTTTTTTTTTTCATTTACATCGCATCCACTTTCCTGCTCATTCTGGTCACCTCATTGCTGCCTGCTTCTTCTGCTGCAGTTTGTTTATACTTAGTAAGCGTGCAACTTGTGTTGGCAGCAATACCAGCGGCAAATCCGTACGCTTTGCTTTTGTTGTTGCTTGCATAACTTTTGTCTTGCTGTTGGCAACTTGCTGCCGCTGATGGCTTGTATTGAAATATTAATACTTGGAGCTGATGCTTATGTTGTTGTTGTTGTTGTTACTTCCAAGCGCCAGTGCCACTTGCATTCGTACGTATTTCCCTTTTTTCGCTTCGCACGCTGCCAGCACCACCGGCCATTTGTTGGCGTTCGGACTCGTTGTTGAGCGTTTTATTGTTGTTAAGTCGGGCACTTTTAGTGTTGCTGATGCTTTCGGCTAGCTGTTGGCAGTTTTGTAGCCACACACCAAGCACTTTGAGGGTTAACTCACTGGGGGCAGCTAAGAGGTAGAATAATAACAAAAAACACACAAGCAATGGCTATTGTGTGCCGTTCGAGGAGTCAAGTTGCGGAAATCGCTGTGGGAAGGGGCCGAAAATGAAACAAAATTCTGTAGATGGTTCTTTAAAATACAAATGAATCTTTTTGTTATTTTTCGATTATTAATTTATGTAGGCTACCAACAACATAATACTTGAGGTTTCAGGTTTTCTGAGACAATTTCTTTGTCTTAGTTCTGGTATTAGACGAGGCTAAGGCGAAGTAAGTCAGTAACCGGTAGAAACTCACAAAGGCAAGAAATAGTAATTCGGAATTCGGAGAGAACGTGGGTTCGAATCTCCGTGAAACACCAAAATCAAGAACAATTGTTTTCTAATAGCGCCCTTCGCAGGCAATGGTAAACCTCCGAGTGTATTTCTCCCATGAAAAAGCTCCTCATAAAAAATTTATACTGTTCGGAGTCGGCTTAAAACTACAGGTACCTCCATTTGTGGAACAACATCAAAATAGGAGGAGGACCTCGGCCAAACGCCTAACAGAAGTGTCCGCGCCAATTATTCATTTTTTTTTTTCAATTTTAACGAATTTTTTAGGCGAGCCACTTTAGGTACTTTGTTTATTATATAAAGATTCTGATGCAGTGACTGTGGTTTTCGCGCATATTTCGAAGTTGAATTACCTTTTTTAGGCAAAATACTAATCGACGACCGCTTGGCCTACCCTGCTACTGAATGTATTTATTTTTTCTTTAATTTCAGTCAAATTTACCGTTGCACTTTCACGTAATTCTTATTCATATATTTTAATATTTAACGCTATAAAAAATTCTAAATATTATTTCCAACATTCTATTTTAATTTCGAAAGGAACTTAGCTTGAACTGCTTTGAACCTTTCGCCTGGCTGTGATTCAAAGCTGAAAAAACTGCTAATTTTGCATGATTGGTTCACCGGCAGTTTTCCTATAAAAAAATCTACCATTAATTTTCTTTGCGAAATACTTCAAAGCGTTACTTTCCAATTCGTTCGCTAATAAATACGTAAAAAATTAAAAATATCGCACCATGTGAAATTAATTTGAACTCTTTGAACTTTGACTAAGTGAATGTGCAGTGTGTAGATATGCATATGTATGTACTTATATATTTATGTATAATATATGTGCGTATGAATATGAGGTACTAATTTTTGTAAAACCAGAGCAAAGTGGCAATGAACTAGTTCCATGTTTGGATTATTTAGCAACGCAAATCAAAGGTGTATAAATCTACACACAGCCACTTACATAAATTAGCAGGCAAAAATGCATGATTTTATGTATGTATCTGTGTGTACCTGAAAGATAACCCTACAGTGCATTCAACTATTACATGACTGGCGTACGAGTAGGACCAGCATAAATCTATAGTCTTTGGGTAGGTTCCTGGTTTTCGGTCGTTTCCCATTACGTTATGTTATGTTATGTTATGTTATGTTATGTTATGTTATGTTATGTTATGTTATGTTATGTTATGTTATGTTATGTTATGTTATGTTATGTTATGTTATGTTATGTTATGTTATGTTATGTTATGTTATGTTATGTTATGTTATGTTTTTTTTTTTTTTTTTTTTTTTTAGGGAGGTTAAAATCAAAATGTCAGAAACATCATCACAGGTGCCGTCGCACCAGTGGTATGTGGGGCATGCTCCCACTAACACTATAACAACCCTCCTTATCGGCTGAGTTCCACCCTGGGACCGTGGTAACATTACGTCAAGGTGGAGCCGCGTGTATGTCTATTGACACAACAGGTACCTGCGTCCAGGTTCCTCTTTCATGGGCGTATGGAGGTTTTACGCTATCGATAGTATCCATTGCTTTCACATCACAAGTGGTGCTGCAGCAAATGGAACATCGGAAAAGGTGTCGTAAGTATTACCGACATGTCGTAGTCTGATACCGTCTTGAGCACTAAGCTCAGGCGTCTGTGATTTGTCGTCAGTTCGTAGGCAGTCTACCTCCGGTCAAAAGCTGCTGGTGAATTCTTCGCTGCATGTTGCGTTGCCACTCTGCGCGTTGAAGATATAGCCCTATCATTGTTGCAAAATTTGTCACTGCATTCCACCAAGCATTTGATGCGAGCATCTTGGTGATCAGATTTTCCGGGCACAGCTGTCCCCCCAGAAATGCTTCAAGCGTTAGGCGCTCCTCTCTGAAACGATCGCAGTAGAAGAATACGTGTTCCGCATTTTCTATCGCGTTGTTGCAGTTTGGGCAGAATGGGGTGTCCTCCAGATTAAACCGATGGAGGTACTCCAAAAAACAACCGTGGCCACTCAGTATTTGAGTGAGATAATAGTCAACGTCTCCGTGTGTCCTGGTCACCCATTGGCTAATATTTGAGATAAGCCTATGAGTCCAACGTCCGTTAGTTGACGAATCCCATCTGATTTGCCATTCTTCTATCGAATGAAGTCTCTCTTCAGCTTTTTCTTCTAATGACGGCTTAGCCCGTCGCCTGCCATAGAGACGGCTCAATTCCTTTGCCTGAATGTCAGCTGGTAGTTTGCTCGCGATTACGCCTATCGCGTCTCTCGAGACCGTTCTGTAGCCACAAGCTACCCTTATTGCACTTCGGCGAAGTACCTGTGCTGCATAATGTATGCTGGACGATTTAGCTCCTGCCCATATCGGGGCAGCGTAAAAGAGTACGGAGTCTACCACTGTCGATAAGACACGCCTTCTGCTGCCTTGCGGGCCACCAATATTAGGCAACATTCGTGTTAGCGCTCCATTGATGGCATCAGCTCTTGCGCTTACTGCAGATAGGTGCTGCTTGTAGCTAAGTCGCCTGTCTATTATCACGCCAAGATACTTTATCGACGCCTTAGAGGATATTTCATGGGTGCCGATACGTACTTTTATTTCCTCCTTTTTTCTCCGCCCACTGATGAGTACCGCCTCGGTTTTTTGGGCTGCCAATTCCAATCCGGATTTTGCCAACCATAGCCTTACCCTTGCTGCTGCGTCATTGCTTTTTGCTTCCAGGTGGTCTATATTTCTATCCGTAACTACAAGCGCAATATCATCTGCATAGCCTACGATAGTAGCACCGTCTGGTAGTTTTAGTTTGAGGACCCCGTCGTACATGACATTCCATAGTGTTGGACCAAGGACAGATCCTTGGGGGACCCCGCCAGTGATTTGATATGTTTTTTGGCCACCGTCTGTATCGTATTGCAGAATTCTGTTGGTGAAGTAGCTACGGATTATGCACAGTAGATAACCCGGTACTCTTAGTTCTTTGAGAGACATTAAAATATTGCTCCACTTTGCAGAGTTGAACGCGTTTTTGATGTCCAATGTGATGATAGCGCAGTACTTCATATGCAAGTGCCCACCGCTGATTGCTTCGTGCGCAATGTCTGTCACCGTCCTGATTGCATCTACCGTTGACCTCGCCCTTCGAAAACCATACTGATTGTCCGATAGACCAGATGGGCATTCGAGATAGGCTTGTAGTCGGTCGCATATGATACGTTCGAATACTTTTCCTACCGTATCGAGCATGCACAGCGGTCTGTACGCTGATGGTTCATCAGGTTGCTTTCCTGGTTTGAGGAGCAGCACAAGTCGTTGAATCTTCCATCTATTTGGGAAAGTTCCCTCTCTAAGACAACTTTCGTACAAGCTCGCAAAAAGGTGTGGTTTCGTCTGTACAGCTGTCTTAAAGGCAGCATTAGGTATACCATCTGGTCCTGGGGCCTTTCTGTCTTTAATGCGGTTCAGTGTACCTAGTACTTCATCTGTTGTTACTGAAGGTATATTCGGCTCTAACTCGTAGTTGTCCGCTGAGTTATCACTGTCTTTCTGCGGCGGAAAGAGCGTTACAACCACTTGTTGTAATAGCCGTGGGCACGTTGGTTGAGATGATTGCGGTCCCTTCACTTTCCGCATGACCGTTTTATACGCTAAGCCCCATGGATCTACATTTGCCGCGTCTACCATTTCTCTAAAACTTCTGATTTTGCTTTGCTGGATTGCTAACTTCAGATCGCGTTTACGAGCCTTATAGGATGCATAAAGATCTTCATACGATGATCGGCGCCGTGCTCTTTGTGCCTTTCTTCTTGCCATTAGGCATTTCCTCCGGATTGATGCAATTTCATCGGTCCACCAGTAGACTGCTTGTTTGTGCCTACCGACTCCGCACCTGGGCATGGTTGCGTCACAGGAAGCTTCCATTTGAGAGGCAATTTGTTCCGCCAGAATTTCTGCATTAACTCCGTCAATATGAACACTTTCCCAAGCATTTTTAAAAGTTTCAGTGTTGAAAGCTGATTTTTTCCATTTGCGGACACTCGTTTTGTATCTACGTACTATGCTGTACGTTTGTATCATAATAGCCAGATGGTCGCTATGCGAATGGATGGCCTTATCTACCGTCCAGATGGTTGTGTTCGCAGTTAGCCGGTCCGCAAAGGCAAGATCAATGATGGAGTTTCCCTTTTTGCAGTCGTACGTATATACGCCAGGAGTGTTCAGAAGAACAAGGTCGAGCGCTGCGACGGTGTTCTCAACCAGCCGACCCCTCTGATTGGTATGTGTACTGCCCCAAGTTCTTGACCAAGCGTTGAAGTCTCCTGCAAGCAGGATCGGCCTCTTTCCCCTTAATTCAAGTTCCAGCTCTAGCATCATTTGCTCGAACTCCTGTATAGACCATCGTGGTGGTGCATAGCAACTGACATAGAACACATCGTCCGTTTTTATCCATGTAAATCCGTTGCGGACTGTCGACATTTTACACTGGGGAATTTTATTGCCCACCAGCCAAACCGCCGCACCCATGTTACTATCAGCAAGCCAATTGTGAGTGTCAATGTTTTCAAATGGTTCAGAAAGTAGAACTATGTCAATGCTTTGTTCTGCTACAGTCTGCCATAGCAGGTCCTGAGCTGCTTGGCAATGGTTTGCGTTAAGCTGAAGAACTTTCATGTTTTTCTAAGACGCACCGCCTCTTGGTAGCGCGGGCACTTTGCGCTGCCAGCTGCATGTGCTCCGGTACATAGCGCACATTTTTCATCGTTTTTGCAGCTTGCTGCTTGGTGGCCTTCTTTTCCACATCGTCTGCACAATTTGGTGCGATCGGGTTCTTTACACGCGGTTGCTACGTGATCGTATGCCCAGCATCTGTAGCACCGTCTCGGTGATGTAACTTCTGTTACTCGACATCTTACCCATCCTACTTTGAGATGTCCTAGCTCCAGCACCTTTTTGGCATCATCTGCACGCAACGATAAATACATTGATTGTGTACCTCCTGGAATGGTGCGTGTGCTTCGTATCGCCGACATCTTTAGATTTTTCACCTGCGCCTGCTGAGTAATCGCTTCAAGTAGCTCCTCCTCCGTGTTCAGGTCAGTGATAAGACCTTTACATTGGATTGTGACTGTATGCGTCTTCAGGTTCACCGACGCTACACCGTCCAGCGCTTTTTCAATAGCCATTTGGTAACTACTGGCCTCAACATCCTTGCTCCTTTTAAATTCTATAAGAAGGCCACCTTTTTTTGTAGGTCGCATCGTCTTAACTTTTTCGCTAAGGTCCTTCAGTTCTTCGCTGTGCTTTACTGCTCGCAGCATATCCGCATATGATGTACCGCCCGCCTTTTTCTCGATAATAATGGCGTCCGACATTGGCCTGATGGTGCCTTTTCTGTTTTTCAGCGATTTCTTTTTCTTCTCTACCTTTTTCCACTCTTCCCTCTGCATGGGTTGATTTACAGTTTGTGGCCGGGAAGAATCAGAGTCGCTTTTCCTCTTTTTAGCAACTGGAGACTTTGTTGCAATCTGGGTTGCAGCTCTTGGGCTTTCTTTGGCTCTAGTTCTCTTAGCCGACTGAGGAGTGTTTTTCCCTGCTGTCGAAACAATTTGCACCTGTTTAGAGTTAGACAATTTTCTTATGCAACGTTCCATTGAATCCGTTTCAATGAGAACGTCTGTGTGAGCTCTTTTGATAATACTGCACATTCTTCTTATGTCACCGTGGACATTACGGCGTGATTCCACGTATTGAATAAGTGCATCAATTTCTTTTCCAAGGATGTCGATCAATTCACATTGCCTGCTTTGTTTTGCATCAGTGCTGCAGGAAGTAGGGTTTTGCTGCGGCTTGGGAGCGTCAGTGACTTTTTTGATGATATGGGTTGTCGGCGTCCCGGGCGTGCCTTCTCGACCTTTCATCTCCAGTGTTGATACATCTGTCCGCCGCTGGGTAGCCGTTGTTGGCAGGCTGCTCTCCGTTGTGTTGTCTGTTGTTGCTGCTGCTTGTGGAGGGGTCCTTGCAATAACGGAACTCCTCCTGAAAGCCTCCATAGCTTCTCCTGTTGCCATCTTGGCAGTGCTGTATTCATCTTTGTTTTTGTTTTTATTTATGTTTTTGTTGTCCATGCTGTATGGGCCCCAACTCACAGCCGCTATCTCAGCGCGTGTACGTAGTTACCGTAAGTCCCATGGTTATCTTTGTAAACAGGGAGGCCATGCGAGGGTTGACACTGGCCCTTATGGGGTCCAGTGTTCAGTGCCAGACTTCAAGCCGGAATTAATGGGGAGTAATCTCAACCCAACCTACGTGGTCATTTAAGACTACGCGCTTTGAGCGCTTTGTGAGACCTGCCAGGTTTTAACGAGGCGGAAGAGGTCATGAACCCTTCTGAAAGCCATTTTTGCGAGATTCCACTCCGCATACTCAGGTAACAGAGGCTCATAGCCCCAGCTATTTCGCATTACGCGATTAGTACAGCCGCTCCTTACATGGAGAACAGACGCTGACCAGGGAGCCGCTCAATCTGAGGCAGACGCTTCTGGGTTTTAAATGTTATGTTATGTTATGTTATGTTATGTTATGTTATGTTATGTTATGTTATGTTATGTTATGTTATGTTATGTTATGTTATGTTATGTTATGTTATGTTATGTTATGTTATGTTATGTTATGTTATGTTATGTTATGTTATGTTATGTTATGTTATGTTATGTTATGTTATGTTATGTTATGTTATGTTATGTTATGTTATGTTATGTTATGTTATGTTATGTTATGTTA